>PVJH01002330.1:0-172103 GCA_004026705.1 Nesogale talazaci | reverse complement strand
ACCTATTGATGGGCTTTGGGTCCCCAATCTGTACTCCCCCTCATTAATAATAATATAATTTTATCTCATTGATGCCTGACACCGGATCCCTTCACCACTTCATGATCATACAGGTTGGCGTGCTTCTTCAGTGTGGGCTTTATTGCTTCTGAGCTGAATGGCCGCTTGTTTACTCAAGCCTTTAAGTCCCCAGACGCTATATCTTTTGGTAGCCGGGCACCATCAGCTTTCTTCGCCACATTTGCTTATGCACATATTTGTCCTCAGGGATCATATCAGGGAAGTGAGCATGCAAAGTTGTGCTTTTGAGTTCTTGAAGCCTGATATCTCATCCCTTTGACACCTCATAATTCCACGTGCAAGTGTGCTTCTTCCATGTGGGCTTTGTTGCTTCTGAGCTAGATGGCTGCTTGTTTACTTTCAAACCTTTAAGTCCCCAGACGCTCCATCTTTTGATAGCCAGGCACCATCAGTTTCTTCACCACCTCTGCTTATGCATACTTTTGTCTTCAGTGATCATGTCAGAAAGGTGAGCATCTTGGAATGCCAATTTAATAAAACAAAGTGTTCTTGAATTGAGGATATACTTGAGTGGAGGTCCAATGCCCATCTGTTGTCCTACTACTAACCCTATAACTATACACATTAATTTCTTTCCCCATCCTCACTTATAAATATATGCCCCTATGTACATACCTGTATTTGAACCTCTATAAATGTTCATTATCCCCCAGTTCCTTCCTCTATTTCTATTTGCTTCCCTCTTGTCCCACTATCATGCTCACTCTCCCTTTGGGTTTCAGTATTTTTTCTTTGTTACATTAGTCTTAATCAATCCCTATTGGCCTTCTCTCACCCACCTTGTCCCTGCATTTGTATCAATTGTTATTCTCTTTTCCATGGGCTGGTCGACATCACCACCTTTCCCCCTCTTCCCCCTCTTCAATGTCCCCTACCCTGGAGCCATCAAACTTGTCATTTTCACCTCCAACCTCTTTGTCCAGTCTATCTTGTCTAGATAGACCTGTAGAGGTAGCAATATGTACAAGAAAGGTCTCCTAAAATGGAGCAACTTAAGCAAATAAAACAATGATAACAACAGCCATCGTTTTTTTATAAACCACATGTGTTATTTTCATTAGTATTCTCTACTTTTTCTTTATGGTCAAATATCTTCTGCAATGGCTATGAAGAGCTCACAGACAGCATTCATGACTAAAGGGTTTATTAAGGAAACTGGGTTTCTATGAATTGGAAACGCCTTCATGGCACCTACCAACAACAAAAACAAGGTAGTTGACAGGTTTTAAAGCTAGTGAGTAATTATTAGGAGAGAGTTGTGTACCAGGACCATGCTATAAGGTTTTCTGGTATGCTGATAAATGACCAAAGGGGTATAACTTTCCACAGGGTATATCTATCCATCCCCAACCCAAAGACATTCAGCTCTAGATCCATGCTTGTGTTTGCAAACCCAGTTTCTTGAATTAAGTAACCAGGAGGCACCCCATTCTAGTAAGGTTCAACACAAAGGCAGTCTGTTCCAGGTCTGGGATCAGCAACGCAACTAAAAGTACCAGAAGTCCTCCGTGCAGAAAGTCAGCCTCTTGCACAGCAGCACTCAGGCTTGTTTGCTCCATGGGTTGGGAAGTCCACCACTCTGGTCCATGTTCTGACTCCTGGTTCTTCTGCTGCTCCTCTGATGTTACCAGCAGGAGCCAGGAGTAGAGCACGTCTTCCTGACTCATGGTCCCTGTGCAGTGAAGTTCCTGGATCCAGAAGACAGCTGTAACTTTTATAATAAACTATCTTCATTTTGAATTTTGTCTTTCAAGTCTGTGTGGTCATTGCTACAAACTAATGAACCTAGCATAGAGGTAGAGAGTGTTGTCAGCATAGGCAAGGAATGACAGAATAAAGGTTCTAGTTTGACTCTTGCCTTCTGTTCACAGTGAGAGGTGCTCAATATAACCCGCCATTGCCACATTTGTACCATACAATCAAATATATCTGCATATGAAGTAAAACACAAGTACAAATTTATTCTTTGCTTTCAGCCAAGATTTGTCTAATGTCAGCCATAACATACCTTGTTGCAAGTGCTCTTCTGAATCCTGCCTGATCCTCTAGCAGCTCTCTGTCAATTTACTGTTCTGTTTTTCAATGATTTTCATTAAAATTTTACTTACCTATGATTTCAATGATACGGTCTGTAATTGAAATGGTTAAAAATTCAAATTCTTCCAGTCAGTTGACCTGGTACTTGTCTTCTAGATTTTTTGATAGAGATGAGTGAGTGCTTCCATCGCCTCATCACCTAATTGAAATATTTCTATCGGGATTCCATGAATTCCCAGAGTTTTGTCTTTGGCTAACGTTTTCGATGCATCTTGGACTTCTTCCTTCAGTACCATTTCTTCTTCTTTTCTACATCATATGCTACCTCCTGAAACAGTGGGCCAGGTGTTTGTTTGCTTTTGGTGACTTTCTATTCTTTGCATTTTCATTAAATGCTTCCTGCATCATTAAACATTTTGCCTATAGCACCTTTCAATGTTGCCATTCAAGAGTTTAGTTTTTTTTCTTTGAGTTCTTTCAGTTCTTATCCTTGAGTTCCATTATTTCAGATTGAGATATGCTGTTCCTTCTGTTTGGTTTTCTTCTCAAGCTGCCTTTTGAAATTATCTGTTCAGCCCTTTGACTTTATCATTTTTTTTCCCATTTGTGTTAGCTACTCTATGACTGAGAGTAAGCTTCAGAGTCTTTTCTGACATCAAATTTGATCGTTTCTTTTCCATCTTGTTAGTGACCCTTTGTCTTCAGGTAAGTTGTCATTAGGATTCAATGCAGCAAACCACATTTTGACTCTTGTGGACTTGTTTTAGTTTTAATTTTCTTTAACTTCAATCTGAACTTACATACAAGCAATTGATGTTCTATTCCACAGTCAGTACCTGGGCTGTTTTTCATTGTTGCCATTGAGCTTCTCCTTCAGGTCTTCCCGCAGATGTAGGTAATTTGATTTCTGTGAATTCCATCTGGAGCAGTCCATGTGTATAGTTGCCTTTTGTGCTGTTGAAAAAAGGTATTTGCTATGAAAGGTTATAAGTCTTGCAAAATTATATCATGTAATCTCTAGCTTCATTTCTATTACTCAGACCATATTTTCCAAATTCTATGCCTTCCTCTTTGTTTCTAACTTTTGCATTCTAATAGTCAATAATTATTAATGCATATTGATTGCATATTTCATCAATTTTCAAGTGAGGTCATTGGTAGAAGTCTACAATTTCTGCATCACTAGCTTTAGTGCTTGGTGCATCAATTTTAATACTAGTTAAGTTCACTATTATTTACAAGATATGATATTTATGGATAGTTTTATCCTATCACAGATAGCATTGTACTTCAAGATAAATCTTGAAATGTCTTTTCTGATGACAACTGCAATACCCTTCTTTTGTTGTCACTTCTGACATAAGTTAACCATATGATTTTCTGATTCACAATGGCCAATGCCAATCAATTTCAGTTCACTATTTCCTGGAATATCAATCTTAATGGATTCTAAATCATTTTTGACAACTTCAATTTTCTTCAATTCCTACTCCATACATTCCAAGTTCCAATTATGAATTAATTTTTGCAACTTTTGCATTTGATTTTTAACCAGACCACATCAGCATATTGAGATCTCTGTGGGATGAAGACAGAACTTTCTCACAATTATTATACTCCAAAATATTAAGCAAGCAATTTACCAACATTTAGTGTGATAGCCCTTCTCACCGAAACTCCCAATTTTATGAGGTCTTCGTCTGACTCATGATGAGGCTAAGATAGCTAATCTCCCTGATGTCCCCAGTTATCTGAGGCCTTTGCAGACTCAAGTTAGGATAGTGATCTGCTTCCCTTGGATGGGATTCAGGAGTCATTGTCAATGACCCTGACAATATTGACCTGTTCACTTACCCCCCCCCCCCCCCCCCCCCCCCCCCCCCCCCCCCCCGGGAGTCCGAAGTCACTCCTTATCTAAGCCATTATCATCTTATAACCCTCCTTAAGATAACCCCCGCTCCCGGCATGTCCTGACTGGTGACTAGAGAAATTATGTGTCCCCTGTTCGTCTACTTAAATGGGGAAAATTAATGTTCTCTCTCCATTTCCACGTGGACCACCATACTGGGTGGAGGTGAGCATGTTACCCTGATGTGATGTATGTCTGACTCATTGTTTCCTTCTCTCTGTTATGATCTCTATATTGTTATTATAATAAATAATAATTATTGCTGCATAGCTTCCTGTTGAACCCTTAGTGTGAGTATATCAGAGGCCAGCCCCCTCTGTTAGATCCCAAAGCTCAACTCCTGCAAGTTTTCTCCACTGATACCATTGTGGTTGACTCTTCTTGAGAAGGCGGTTCTTCCTTCATCATACTTTGAGTGCCTTTCAACCTCAAGGGCGACTCTTTTGGTACTACCTCTGTCAATGCTCTGCTGATATTCGTGAGGTTTTTAGTATGGGATAATGTTTCAATGTTACCCATTGAAACTTTTTTTAATGACTAATTCCTCTGAAATGGACAGCCTATCCCTTCTTAGGAAACTCTGCTGAAACCTGTTCACTTTGGGTGATCCCGCTGGCATTAGAAATACCAGTGCCACAGCTACTAGCTTCACAGCAACACATGAGTCACCACAGTATGAGAGACTACACAAACTGAGAGACAAGTGGTGGGAGCATTTTACTGGATTTGCTTACTCTTATCTACAAATCTATGCACTCATCAATCTAACATAGCTTTGATATGTATTTCAAAGTATCGTGAAGACACCAATGTCAACCTGCACATCATTAATTATAGTTCAGAATTTATTTTATTTAAAATTTTTCTTTGGGGAGTAAATTTTACATATAATAATGTGCACAGCTCTTATTTTGACATGTATTTAATTTTTGCGTTTTGTTATTGAGAACATACACAGCAAAACATATACCAATTCTAGTATCTGTGCATTTAGATACCTTAATATTTCAAGGAGAAGAAATAGATGGACAAAATTAGAATCATAAGTGTATGGGTATGTGTATTTTAGTGTATGTTTCAAATGTGTTATACATTTTAATGGAAAAATTAGTTATAAGACTAATAATAGGAAGTATTTGAAAGTACCTCTAAAACCATGGGAGTGGAGAATCTCATACGTAAGATTAAAAAAATAAAGTACACGGGAAAATGGATCACATCAAAACTAAATGATTCTCTTTAACAAAGGACACGAAGTGATCAGACAGCTGACAGATTCGAAGGAGATGGTCACCCAAAACTGTCTGGAGGATTAATACTTAAATATGCAAAGGCATTCCAAATCCAGAGGAAAAATGGGCTAACATTATGAATGTGGCTTGGTAGGTGCCAGCAAATTGGTCCCAACTCCCAGTGACCCTGTCAACAATGGAAGAAAATGCTGCCCGGTCATCTGCCATCCTCACAATCTTTTCTAGACTCGAGCTCACTGAGGACACCACTCTGTCCATATATCTTCTTGGCAGTCTTCCTCCTTTCCCTGACCCTGTACTTTACCAAGTGCAATGTATTTCTTGACGCTTGGTCTCTCCTAATCACATGTTCGAAGTGCATGAGGTAAAGTCGCACCATCCTTCCTTCCAAGGAGTATTCTGGCTCTCCTTCACTGAAGACAGATTTGTTTGTTCTTTTGTAAGTTCACGGTACTGGCAGTATTCTTCACCAGCATTCAAGTTCAGATGCATTGATGCTTCTAGGATCTTCCTACTTCATCATGAATAAAGGGATAATTAGAGATTTCCAAAAATGGGAAACAAAAATCATTTAGTGAAATATGAAGAGATGTTCAATTTCATTGTAAATTAGCTAATACATTTAAGATCTTAAGAGATAAGCTTCTAACCACCAATTGACAATAACAGAAAAGCTGGGCTATATCAAATACTTCGAAGCTTTGGGAAAAGGGAATTTGCATACACAGCTGATAAAAGTGTGATTGAACAAGTGCAGCCAATGTGATGAGCAAGTCTGCGTTATGAGCTGGTGGATGTTTATCCTGCAGAAAGTCCCATATAGATCCAGAAAGAGAAACATAAAAAAATGTTTGCAGCAGTCATTGTTTGCAAAGGCATAGTTCATCATTAAAAGAATGAGCAAGTAAAATGTGATAATTGCATGTGATATCATATCATCCGAATTATGTAATTGTCAGAAGCAACAAACCACGGAAACAAAATAGTTCTTAAAATATAACATGGAGGAGGAAAAAAGGAAAGCATTAGATTTATACCTCAGTTACACTTGTGCAAACTTAAATAAACCAACACAAAACATCATACATTTTTCAAAACTGCCCCAGTATCTAAATAAACATATTCTAGAAGGTTAGCAAGTTCATTCATTAAATCCACTAGAGTGAGTATCTGAGAAGTGGAATGGCACCAACAGTAGAGATCAAAGGAAAAATAATAATGAAATACATTACAAACAAAAGAACAGCCTTGCGCAGACAACGTTCTACAATCTTTTATAATAAGTTTCTTTTCTGAAGAGGAGATTTTCTCTCTCGGATGGACTCTCTCTCTCCACACACACACACACACACACACACACACACACACACATACACACGATCATTCCTGAGGCAGTATTTTTAAATGTGAGTGTCAGAGCTGTATTCTCCCACCATGTTTATTCAATTGTCATGCTGAGCAAGTCATCTGAGAAGCTGGACTCCATGAAGAAATTCGTTTCAGGATTGAAGGAAAGATCCCTAACCTACTATATACAGATGACATGACCTAGCATGCTGAAAATGAAGAGGAAGCACTTAATGATGAAGATCAAATGCTACAGCTTTTAATATGGATTGCAGCTCATAGTAAAGAAGAAAAAAAATCTTCACAGCTGGACTGATAAAGAGCATTATGATAATTGGAGAAGGGTAAAATTGTCACGAGTTTAGTTTTAATCAAATAACAATTGATAGCAGTCAGGTAATCAAGTGATTGCCCATATCTGTGAACAATCTGTTTGATGTGATAAAGAGAAAAGACGTCAAGGTAAGGAGATGGGTGTGTGTGCCTTTTTAATTTAGGGCCTCCTATTTTTTCTTACATTTTTATATCCATTGAAATGGCAATACAGAACTCACAGACACAATTCATGATGTAAGGATTTATTAAGGAAGTTATAAAGGGCAGTGAGTTTTTAACTCACTTACAGTTGAGTTTTTTTCTCAGGACATATCACAAAATTATTTCAGGTCTGCTAATAAATGCCCCAAACCTACCACTCCTCTATAGAGCTTAACCAGAAGGCATTCATTCAGTTCAAGTTCCATGAGTCACAAGCCCATCTTCCTGGGGTAATGATAAGAGGCACCCTACTCTGCAAGCCACCCTCCTGTTGGAAAACACTCAGCTTTACTTGCTCTATGGGTTGGTAAGTTCTGCCCTTAGTTCTATAATTTGATCCTGATTCGGTTGCTTGTCCTCTGATATTAAAGCTGTTTTCTGGATCCCGGAGGTGAACTGGAGGTGTACTGTCAGGGGAATCTTAGGTCCAGAGGTCACTGCACTCTGCTCCTGGCTCTTGCTAGAAATGAAATCCTTTCACCTGCTTCTCTGAGGGCTCATTTTATTTACAGCAGGAAGCCATTCCAGGGCATTCTGTTCGCAATTACTCACAGGTAAATCCCAATAGGATCTTGGTCATTTGGTGGGAGTTAGACTTTGGCTAGAAGAACTGCATTAAATAATTCACCACCTGGTGCAGTGCATGTGAATCAGCCTTGGTATTTTTAATCACTTCATATGAACACAAAAGGTGGACAAAGAACAAGACAACTGGAGAAGCACTGATGCCTTTGAATGATCAAGTTGGTAGACACTATTGCCTATACCGTAGACGACAAGAAGCAGCTACCACTTGCCTATTTGTTTAACTGTGATGGCCTGCATGTTGCTGAGATCCTTGAAGCTATGTCACTGGTATTTCAAATGCCAGCATGGTCGCCCAAAGTTCAACAGAGGTTATAGACTACGGAGAAAGAAAATCTGTCCTCGTTAGAGGAATAAATCATGGAAAAATATATGAACATCATCAAAACACTATCAGATGCTACATCAAAAAATAGGCCTCTTAGCTTGGAAGACCCTCAAAGTATGGTTGAGAAAGAGAAAAAAAATGAAAACATTAGCCAAAAACAAGATTCCGGGAATTGATGGAATACCAATGGATATGTTTTGACAAGCTGATGATGCACTGGAAACACTGACTTGTCTCTGCTTGAAGTTTAAAAGATAGCTACTTGGCCCACTGACTGGAAGAGATCCAAATGTATACCCATTCCAAATGAAGGTGACCCAACAGAATGTGCAAACTATAGAACATTACCATTGATGTCACACGCAAGTAAAATTTTGCTGAATATCATCCAACAATAGTTGCAGCAGTACATTAATAGAAAATTGCCAGAGTTGTAGATTGGGTTCAGAAGATGACCTGGAATGCTGCCTACATAAAATGAATCTTGGCTGAAAGCAGAGAATGACAGATACATGTTTACTTGTGTTTTCTTGATTATGCCAAGGCATTTGACTGTTGAATCATAACAGACTAATGATAATATGAAAACACTTCATTGTGCACATGTAGACTTTGTATGTGAATCAAGAGTTATTGGTGTGAACAGAACAAAAAATACTTTGTCCTAGTGTACTCCACACCAGCACTTCATTGTGCACATGTAGATTTTGTATATGAATCAAGAGTTACTTGTGTGAAAAGAACAAAGAATATTTTGTCATAGTTTACTCCGTACCAGGAAAGGTATATGTCAGGATTGTTCAACATATTTATTCAATTTGTATGCTGAGCCAATAATCAGAGAAGCTGGGCTATATGAAGAAGAATGCAGCATCAGGATTTGAGGAAGGCTTGTTAATAACCTGTTATAGGCAGATGATACAACCTTGATGACTAAAAGTGAAGAAGGCTTGAAGCACTTGCTGGTAAGCTTTAAGAATTGCAGTCTTCGATATGGATTACATCGCAATGTAAAGAAAACCAAAATGTTCACAACGGGGCCAGTAGGTAGCATCATGATAAATGGAAAAGAGATTGAAGTTGTCAAGGATTTTGTCTTGCTTGGATCCACTATCAATGCTTGTGGAAGCAGTAGTGAAAACATCAAAAGATGCATTGCATTGAACATAGCTAGTGCCCAAGACTTCTCTAAAGTGTTGAACAGCAAAGGGGGTTACTTTGAGAAGTAAGATGTACCTGACCCAAGCCCTGGTATTTTCAATTGTCTTGTATGCATGTAAAAGTTGGACACTGTATAACGAAGACTGAAGAATTGATGCATTTGAATTATGGTGGTGGGAAAAAATATTGCATGCACCACAGACTGAAAACAAAAAATAAAATAAATTTGTCTTGGAAAAAGTACAACTACAGTGCTCTTTAGAAGCAAGGATGGTGAGACTTCACTTCATGACCAGTCATGCTTTGGAAAGCAGAGGGGGAGCAAAAGAGAGGAGGTCTTTTTGACAAGGTAGATTGTCACAGTGACTATCAAACATAAGAATACTTGTGAACATGACAAAAGACTGGGCCATGTTTCTTCTATTGTACATAGGGTCTGAATTGGAACCAATTGATGGCACCTACGAGCCACAGCAACAGTAAAATGTTCATTGTAGAATCTAAGACTTAGATTCTCTGTGGATGAGTGTTTCCTATAAGGTTTCCTGAGGTTGCCCATATATTTTTAAATGTTCACAATAAAAAAATTGAGCATAAATTGACCCAAAATCTGTTTGGTATTTGATTTTAATTTTATTGCATGTATAGATTAATTTAGTGAGATTTCACATGTTTATGATGTTAGCACTTTCATCCATGAACTTCGTACATATTTTCATTTATTCATATTTTCTTTTATGGGAGGCCTTCAAAAAGTTCATGAAAATAGAATTGAAGGATAATGAATTTTTTTGAAGTCTCCTTGCATGATCTTTTGTCAATTTAATTTTTTTTTCCTGCAGAGGTACTGTATTGGTTAGTTTAAGTCCTAGTTATTTAATATATTTGGTCATTGTAAATGCTAGCTCATTTATGATACTTTTACCTAATTATTGCTATTGAAAAGGAACTCAATGTTTTAATTTGTAGTCAATGCTCTTTTAGTTCTAATAAATTTTTCTTTTTCTTGAGATTCCTATATAATGGTTAATGTAACTTCTAAATAACAACTTCTGATTTTCTTGTTTTCTAAGCCTTGTAGCACCTCTCCATGTAAGGCAATAAAGATGATAGCAGATGTGGTCAATATAATGAATTAGTTTGTTAAATAGCTTTCTCAATGCTATTTGGAATATTTAACCTGGGAGAATTGTAGAACATAAAGTGTCATTTTGTTGGTGTGACTTTAGAAGAGACTTTATGGCCTTGGAGAAAGAACATGGCAGATTTATTACATTTTCCCTTACTGATCAGCAGTGAATAGAATGTAGTGAAATTAACGATTTCTATTGTTAGGTGCCATCCAATAATTTGCACAACAGAACAAAACGCTGTCCAATTCAGTGCCATCTTTGCAATTGTACCTATCCCTTTGTCCATTGTTTCAACAAAGATGCAAATCCACCATCTGGAGGGTACTTACTCTTTTTCATGGCCCCTTTATTTTACCAAGCATGATGTTCTTCTCCAGGAACTGATCTCTCCTGACAATACGTAAATATTGCCTCAAATTATAAGATGAAGTCTTTCTATCCTTGCTTTTGAGAAGCACTATGCCCTTATTTCTTCCAACACAGATTAGTTTGTCCATTCTTCTTTGGTTGTCCATATCCAGCATCCAAATTTCACATGCCTATAACACAAATTTCACACACATATTAGACAATGAAAAATACTATGGCTTGAATCAGGCACACTTTAGTCCTCAAAGTAACATCCTTGCTTTTCAATCCTCTAAAGATTCCTGGTGATATAGGAGTTATATGTTGGGCAGTGATCTTCAGGGTCACAGTCCAAAACCACCAGCAGCCCTGTGGGAGTAAGACTGGGTTTTCTACTCCCATAAATTGTTAGAGTGTCAGAAACCCACAGGGGAGTCATTATGAACCATTGACTTGATGGCAATGAGTTTGCTTGTTTTTTTGTTTCTTTGCTTTGGTTTTGGTGTAAAGAGTTTCTCTGCGGTAGATTTACAAAGCTCAGTATAGCTTTCAATAAGAGATCAAAGAGGTAAGCGGTGGATACTTCCATGATCATTGATGTAGATCTAAGCAAGACTTCAATATTTTTCCTACTTATCATGAGGATTTTGGTCTTCTGGCTGCTATCTTTGATCTCCATTAGCAGGTGCTTCAACTCTTCCTCCCTTTCAGCAAGCAAGGTGTATCAACTGCATACTGCAGGTTGTTAATAAGCCTTCCTCCAATTCTGACACTGCATTCTTCTTTATATAAGCCAACTTCTTTGATTTGTTGATGACCATATAGATTGAACAAGTATGATGGGAGGTTATAGCTCTGATGTTCTTTTTTCTCATTTGAAACCATGCAGCATTCCCTTCTTTTCTTTAAAAAAACTATCTTGATCCATGTACAGGTTTCTCATGAGCACAATGAAATGCTCCAGTATTCCTATTCTTCTTAAGGTTATCCACAGTTTATTATGGTCTGCACAGTCAAATGCCTTTGCATAACCAAGAAAACACAAATATACCTCTTTACGATGTTCTCACTTTGAACCAAGATCCATCTGACATCAGCAACAATATCCCTTGTTCCACATCCTCTTCAGAATTAGGCCTGATCTTCTGGTAATTCCCTGCTAATGTACTGATGCAAACATTGTTGGATGATTTTTCCTAAAATCTTACTTGCGTGCAATATCAAAGATATCATTCCATTATTTGAGCATTCTGTTAGATCACTTTTTCTTAGAATGGATATAAATAATGGTCTCTTTCAGTCAGTGGGTCAAGTAACTGTCTTCTCAATTTCTTGTCATAAACAAGAGAGTGTTTATAGCATTTCATCCGTTTGCTGAAACATTTCAGCTGATGTTTCATCAATTTCTGGAGCCTTGTTTTGGGTTAATGCAGTTAATGCAGCTTGAGTTTTATCCTTTTGCAACTTTGTTTCTTGCACATAAGCTACCTCCTGAAATGGAGTGATGTTGAGTAGTTCTTTCTGATAAGTGATGGTATTCTTTCCATGTTCTCTTGATGCTTCCTACATCATTCAATATTTTGCTCATTGGGCTGAGCCCCGGTGGTGTAAGTGGTTGAGTGCGACACTGTGGACCACAGACTTGGCAGTTCAAATCCAGTGGCAGCTCTTAGGAGCAGTGCTGGGTAACTCCCATGACCATTGGAAGGCAGTGACGCCCTCCCTCCCCAATATTTTGCTCATAGACTCAAGTCTACAACTTGAGGCTTGACATATTTCTTTCATTCTTTCAATTTCAGATATGCTGAGCATGTTTTTCCATTTTGTTTTTTGAAATCTGGGTCTTTGCACATTTCATGATAATATCTGGCTTTGTCTCATCTATGAAAATTTCTATTCAACTCTTTAATGTCATCCTTTCTTCCATTTGCTTTAACTACTATATGATTAAGTGCAAACTTCAGAGTCTCTTCAGAGTCTCTTCTGAGTATCCATTTGATCTTTTCTTTCTTTCCTATCTTTTAAATAACCTTTTGCTTTCTTCATGAAAGATATTCTTGATATGCTCCCTTAGCTCATCAGGTCTTTTGTCATTAATGTTCAATGTAGCAAATCTGTTCTTGTAATGTTCTCTAGATTCAAGTGGCATAGACTCAAGGTCATATTTTGGCTCTTGTGGATTGTGTTAGTCTGATAGACTAGAGAAAGAAACCCATGGACACTCATATGTGTATAGGAAAGAGCTTTATATGTAAGAATAATTGGATATTGAGAAAATATCCCAGCCCAGTCCAGATCAAGTCTTTAAGTCCAGTATCAGCCCATATGGCCAAGATCAATCTATAAAGTCCTCTTCAGACTCATGAAAGCCATGCAATGATGCTGAATGCAGGAAGATCACAGGCCAGTGGATAAGATTTCTTGTTGATCCAGTGGCATTGTAAGCATCTCAGCACTGGTAGGGGTTTCCATATGGTTTCTCTAGGTCCAGGGTTCTGGCTGTCAGGGTAGGTCCATGTGACTTCTTGGGCATGTCTTTCAGGGAATGAGCAGAGTCACTAAGGGAGTGAGCTAAGAGAGAGTCTGTTTCCTGCCACCAAGGCGGAAATCCAGGAATCACCAGAATTCTCAAGAGAAGACCATGCCCACACAGAGACCTTATCAGCTAGGATCTGATTTGACAGACTAGACTCCAGCCCTCCACCCATAATCCTTTCAAATTGACACCAGATTATGCAACTATGACATGGATTCCTTTTAATTTTCTTCAACTTTATCCTGAATTTACAAAGAAGCAATTGATGGTCTCTTCCACAGTTAGGTCCTGGTCTGGTTTTAGCTGCTGATTTTGAACTTTCCTAGAGTTCTTTAAGGCTTCTCCCCCACCCTCCTCACTGTCATGATTCCTATTGTACCTTACAGATATCTCTAGACCAGAGGATGTACACTGATACAGATCAGAGCTGAAAACACAGGGAATCCAGAGCAGATAAACCTCTCAGGATCAATAATGAGAGTAGAGATACCAGGAAGGAAAAGGGAAGGTCAGGGAGAAAGGGGGATCCTCTCATCATGGTTTACATATAATCCCCTTCCTGGGGGATGAAAAACAGGAAAATGAGTGAAGGGAGCCATTGGACAGTGTAAAGCATGGGAAAATAATAATAATTTATAAATTATCAAGGGTTCATGAGGTAGGGAGGAAGGGCACGGGAGGGAGGGAGGGGAAGGGAGGGAGGGGAAAGCGAGCTGATACCATGAGGCCAAGTGGAAAGAAAATGTTTTGAGAATGATAATGGCAACAAATGTGCTTGACATAATGAGTGGATGGATGGATTGTGATAAGATTTGTAGCAGTCCCCAATAAATTATATATATGACTTCAGCCTTAACATCTAATAGAACGGCTATATTCTGTCTATAGGGTCACTGTAGATTCAAATTGACTCAAAATCTAGGGATGTTGGCAAGAGCATGCCAAGAAAGTCTGGCTGGTGCAAATGGTTATGTGCTCAGCTGATAAAGATGGGCAATTCTTATCTACCCAAAACATCATGGAAGAAATTCCTATGATCTCCTTCTGAAAGTTTTCAGCCATTAAAAACTGCAGAGAGTAAGGAGTTTAGCATGCTTCAGAATGTACCCCTGGCAATGGATTTGTTTGTATTGTTATTATTGCAAACCATATCCCCAATGACCGCCAGTGAGTGGATTCTCATTTAAGCAAACTTACAGTCCAGAGAGGAATGCCTCTTTAGCAATTCTGAGGTTGTACATCTTTTTCAAAGCAGCAGACTGATTCATTTTTCTCCCTGGGGCAGGGGGTGGGGGCGGGGGAAGCTGGTGGATTTTAACTGTAGTCCTTTCAGTTAACAGCCCGATGTCTTTTGGTTAGAGTATGTAAATGTGGCTGAAATTTAGGAGAGGGGCCAAATTATTTGCTAAAGTTACTCTTTAACATTGCCATCAGCATAGCATAAGACTTACTGAGCCATGTCCTTTAATTTGTGTCAATTTAACCCATTTTAAATGGTCTCTTATTATGATTAAAATTTATATCGTCTTCATTTCTAATACAGTTGAGCACAATTTCTGTGCTTATTTGCCATTTGTAATTCCTTTTGTGTATCTTTTACCATTTTACAATATTTTTGCTTGTTTTCCTCATTCACTCGAAGAGTTCATTCTATATTCTATGTATTGAATCTTTGGCTATACATGTATTGAAATAGCTTCTACTTTATATTTTATGGCACTTCATTGTGTTTTTCAATGGCTAGATCTTCATTTTAATGTAGAATCTGTTATTCTTTTCTATCATCCTTCATGGAGGATAATCCTGGCGATTAGGCATTGGACGGATATCTACAAGGTCGGCAGTTCCAAACCACATCCATTCCATAAGAGAGAGACAAAGCTGCCTGACCCCATGAGGATGTTGTGTCAGAAACCTCAGGCAGGCTCCCTATGACTGGCAGTTGGCTTGATGACCGTAGATTTAGTTTTAGAATCGTTTCATGGTTTTTATGATTTGTTTAGCAAATCTTTTCCTCCCCTCCAGTCATGGAGATATTCTATAAATAAAATCAACTGATTGTTTTAATGTTCTTGCTAGTTTGGGTATCAAACTTATTTTACCTTCTTGGAAAGGGCAGAGAATAATATTTCATTTTCTGTTACTGGGAAGAATTTGTATATTTTCGAATACTCAATATGAAATTTGCCTATGGGAGGACTCTGACTTCCAGACTCGGTTTCTTTAATGGCTATAGCACTCTTCAGGTTCTAATTTTTAAGAAGGTGCTATTTTTATACTAAGGGGCTGCAACAGGTTTCTAGGGAAATGGGATTAAAAGACAATACAAAGTTGTTCAAGAATTTTTGAAGCCCCGTTGTACAAACACCAAAGTTTATTAGCATAAAAGTATTCAGAGTATTGTTGTTTGATTAATTTAGCTGAATCTGCTTGTACATTCCTCTTTTAATTCACAATCATTGCTTACTTCGGTTCACACTTTTTTTTCTTGTATTAAGAGACCTTTGCCCTTCTCAAAATTCCTTTCAAAAAACAAGTTTTGGCATTTTGATCCTCCTTTATAAATCTAGTTTTATTTTTTTTCTTCACTTTATTTTTGTGCACTCTTTTCTAAATTATTAAATTGCAGGGGAAGAAGTTAATTTCCTCCTCTACCTCTTGATGCCAACATTTAGAGTTATAAATTTACTTCTAAGTACCAGTTTTGTTTTATCCCACAAGTTTTGGTAGGTTATATTTCCATTATAAATTAATTGTAAGTATTCAAAATTTCCATGATGACTCTATAATCCTCTATATTTTATTTTGCTTATGTTTCATTAACTTCTGCTTCTTTCTTATTCCGATCCTGCTTTGTTTGGATTTTTTTTCAGTTGTTTTCATTTTAACTTCTTTTCTTGGATTATTACCTCTATAATTTCCCATCTCTATATCTATAATAAACAATGCTATATTTCTTTCTGTAGTCCATTTTTCAATATTCCACAAATTCAATCCAGTAGCTATTTACGTTTCAGTCACTTGAATTCTTGTTACATGAATGCAAAAAAACTTTCAGACATATCTGCAAAATGTTTGAGTACAAAATGATCAGCTACATTTCTTTTTAAAGCTTGACCTTCAGTTCTTGTTGGGGAGGCAGGACTGGAGGGGGAAGAGCAAGAGCGAGCCCAACTGGACCTCCCACGGGCACTCCAGGCCCCCAGGATGACGTCCCTGTGGGGAGCTGATGCAACCCAGAGGGGACTGGGCAACAGACAAGAGCTCAGGTCATGCTGTCCCCTTACTGGAGCTGACTGTGACAGAGGACATTTCTGGGGTCACATGGTGAGGTGACAGCACAGTCTGAACCCCCCCAAATTGGAGTGAACCAAGAAGGGAGCACACCAGATCAGCAACTGGAGGGAGGCAGAGCTACTGTGCTCCCGAGGAACCCCCAGGGGTCATGCTTCTGTCCAGCAGGGGCAGCTCCAGGACAGTCTTGAAGGTCAGTGAATAGACGCAGGGATTTTGTATATTTCTTCTCTCTCTCTCTCTCTCTCTCTGTTATTTGTTCTTTTTTATTTACTATTTTCTTTTTTAAAAATCAGTTTGGGCTATGTCATAGTTGGTGTACCTACCTATATAGGATAGGCACAGGAGACATGCCTGAGGAAAGAGCAGCAGGACCCATGGTCCAGGGAAGACCTGGGAGGTGAGGGGGGTGGGGGAGGGGGCAGTGAGCAGGATGCACCATGGACAGGGGAACAACCGGGGTGTTGAAGTCAATAACAAGGAGGAGATAGGGAGACGGGGGCTGGGGTGGGGTGTCTGAGCAACAGAGAACTAGCTAAGAGGAAGTACCAAGAGGCAGAAATAAGGGGAAGGTGACAGTGGGGCAGCAGGAAGGTGAAAGGAAACAGAGGAAGGATCAAGGAAGCAAAGTACTGGATAGAGGTATACATGGCTGTGTACATATATGTACATGCATTAATTCTAAAAAAATAAATGTGCATATATTTATATTGTAACACACTGAGGTAGGGGATGGACTTTGGGGCACTGCTCATACCCTCTCTCAATACAAGAACACTTTGTTCTAGTTCTAACCAATCGGCATCTGAGATGTTCACCCTCCGGACACAATCGCCAATGACAAAATGGGTACATAAACAAATGTGGTAAAAAAAAGGTGAATGGTGCCTGGCTATTAAAAGAAATAGCATCTGGAGTCTTAAAGGCTTGAAGTTACACAAGCCACCAGTGAGTAGTGTGGCAACAATTCCTCATGGAAGAAGCCCACCGCCAGTGAGGTCATGAGGAGTCATGGGCACCCGGTAAAAGGCATCGGCAGATACATAACAAGCAAAACCATATTTTTGAGAATGATGGGGTGGCAACAGAGATCCAAAGCCCATCTGGAGACAGTGGAACCATTTCCCCACAGAGGGACCACAGGGAAGAGATGAGTCACCAGGGTGCAGTAGAATATCAATAAAACATACTGTATTCCTCTGGTTCCTTGAGGCTTCCCCACCCCCATTACCATGACCCCAGTGCTGCTTCTCAATTCGGACTGGACCGGAACATGTACACAGGTGTAGAAAGGGATGGGGGCTCACAACACATGGAATCCAGGAACAGGAGTGGGAATAGTGATGCCAGAAGGGGAGGGAGAAATGGGGGAGAGGAAGGGAGAAAGGGGGAACTGATTGCAATGATCAACACATAACCATATACCCCTCCACATGGGGAAGGACAATAGAAAACATGGGGGGAGGGAGACAGTGGTCAGTGTGAGAGATGAAAATAATAACAATGTACAATCTATCAGGAGAGTATAGGAGTAGGGTGGGAGTGGGGAGCTGATACCAAAGGATCAAAAGAAAGTAAATGTCTAGAATAGAATAAGGACAACATATGTATACCCATGCCCGATTCATCTGATATGTGGATATAAGAGTTGTAGGATTTCCTAGTAACAAGGATTTTTTTTAAAAAAAATAGTTAATAGGGAAATAACTTGAGATGTTGTCTAATGTCTTTGTTTAATGTCTTATAAAATTTCATGAATAATACAGCATTATCGTTAACATGTAATAAGGTGATAAAGTAGAATAAAAGTTTTATGAATGGAATTTTCAACAACAAAAAAGAAATAGTATTTCGATCAGTTAAGGTCTTCCCAGTTCTAAAAGATGGGAAATCTCACTTCAAATCTATTTAACCAGAAGAGGATTAGTTCACATAATTCAAAACACCAAGGACAAATATACTTTAAGTGTCTTCAGAATCGACTCGATTGGTATAATCAAGCAACAGCAGCGTACTTTGCGTTCTTTGTGTTGTCTGCAATCTCAAGCAGGTTCCTGTCCATTCCCCCTCCCCCAAGCTAGCTTCAAGAACAAGAAACTTGAAAAACCATGGTGACAAACATGAGACGAACCAACAAATAAGAGTACCCACACTGTGCATGGACCTGCCTGTTGAGGTCATGGCTGTCCAGCAAACTGACCTGAAGGGCAACCACAAGTTCTCCCAATGGAAGAAGGAAGTGATCAAGGAGCTCCTGGAAGAAGCCACAGACTGCGAAAGAATTGAAGGAAGAAGTGTAAGAATCACAGCCTTCCAGAACTCTCGAGAACAGGAACTTGTCCCGATCAGTTGCCACCCTGAGCACCCACACAGCTGGCACGCAGTGCATTTATTTCAGGGAGCCTTGGAGTTTGCACCCCTGGGGCAGGAGTCCACATTGACCTCAGCGGCCGAGATGGGTTCAAGGGAGAGCCACTCTGCGTGTCCCCTCCGGCTCCGAAGACTGCCTGATGACGTGTCCTAGCTGGGCTTGTCTTTGCAAGGACGTGTTTGCAGGATGAGAGTGAGTCTGTACCCATTTCGAATAGCTCCACTCTCCTGAGGAGGTGGGCGTGCTTTCTCCATTCACACTGCAGTCGTCACCCCGGTTTTCTGTTCACCGGCCCCATCCGGAGAGTCTCATCGCCATTCAAAAGCCAGGGGTTGGAACCTGAGAAAAAGGAAACCAAGTCTGTCAACCATGGCTCTCCAAGGGCGATGCCTCCTCTACTGAAAACTGCTTTCTTTCCATCTCCCGCTCATCCCTGCTCGCCAGCTGCAGAGCCACACCTTTGCAGACAAGGGGGTCACATTGAACTCAGCGTGTGCCCTTTGGAAAACCAGGCGCCAGCCTCGAGGTTTTTCAGTCTCGCACACTCCTGCTCCAGCTGAGCTCCCACCCAGCTCCCCTGATTCTGTCCCGTGGCATCACGTCTTGTGTTTCCCCTGGACTCCAACAAGACTCAACTCACAGTGACCAGTGTACCACAGACACAACACAGCCTTAGGTCACTCCCCTGATGAGCTGTGCAGGGAGCCATGGCGATGGCTTTTCCCCTTCGGACATCTTTCACTGTGAGCTCCACTAAACCCTGCCCAGCATCCAGGCAACCCTTAAGCCTCCACCACCCGTCAGGAGAATTGGTTGGGAATCGAAGCCAGATCTCCTGCTTGGAAAGTGAAACTTCTGCCACTGGCTCACCGATGCTTCTGAGTGCATTCGACTGTCCTCCATTGTATTCCTATTCCACTGACCTGAGGGTTCTTTTTAAAATAAAAGTGGGATAATAGCACACACCAAAAAAGAGTAAACAAAGGGAAAACAGAGGTTCCTGATTGTGTCATGGAGCTGCTGGAGCTGTGCATGTTTTGCTACTTAAAAAAGCTTAAATGTTATCTTTTTTTAAAAAAAGCTACTATATATAAAAGTAAGGCTTTCTGTTATTTATTACTAAATATAGCTTTAAATGAAAGCATTTGGAAAGCATATAGCACAGAGCCGAGCCAACTAAATGTTTAGTGGATCGTCGCTATTATCACTTCAATGTTTCCCAGGAGATTGCATTTGCTTACAGGACATGGCCCAGGCTCACTGCACTGTAGAAGATGGATACGATAGATATTTTACCTTTAGTACTGATAGGGGATTAGAGTCTATTCCTGAAATCAGGTTGCTGCTATCAGGTACTTGGGATGTGGCTCTGAATTTCCTCCCTGAATGAGCAAGTGTGTCTCACAAAATCACTTGCAAGTGGGTGGGAGTGGAGTTTGGGAAATATCGATGGGGAATTCGGTTTGGGTGGACTATGCATCATTTAAGTTGTGCTCCATAGACACACAGAAAACAGCCTCCGGGAAATTCAGCATGACCACGGCTTATAAAATTCCTGCCCCATAGCTAATCAATGACAGCATAGTTCACACAAATGGCAAATTTTACATTGATCACACAGCTGTAATCGAGTACTTTTCTCTTGTTGAACGTGCCCGTATTCATCACATCAAGTGGAATAAGATACTTACCTGCATTGCTTTCTCACAATAGTCATCACAGCCATAAAATGATTGCATATATTTCAAGGGGAGCTAAAATACTCACATGTACATGTAGTTCTTAATAAAAAAGGAGGCATACATAGAATTTTGCTATATAAAACCTCCAAGTCATTTAAGGAGCTCTGGCAGAGCCAAGGGCTATGTATGTGTTGAGCTCTGTGGTTCCAACCCACCAGTTTCTGCCTAATTTTGTGAAGATTTACCGTCTCAGAGACACAAAGGGGGCATTTCGACTCTGTCCTGCAGCCATAGGTTTGCTGTGAGTCAGAATCCACACGATGGTAATGAATAGTGAGGATATCCATCTAACGCCTTCCGTTTTCCCCAATTTCCAGTTTTCCTAGATCGACACTTTGTGCATTCCAGGCCTGATTATTAATTGATGTTTGTTGCTATTTCTTTCCACTTTGGGTTGTTGCACATCAGCCAATGAGGGTTCCCAAAGCTTTATTTGTGTCATAAAGATCGACACTATTTTTGGAGTGCCTTTGAGCCTGAGGAACTCATCTTTCGGCCCTCCGTCTGACAATGGGTCACTGCTGTCCATTACATTCTCACTCCCTTTCTTCCTCAGGCCCTCTACAAGGGTGTAGGTGTAAGTGACGCTGAAATACATGTAAAGATAAGAAAAATAATAAGAAGGGGAAAAAAGGAATAATTACTTGTGGATAGAAAAATGAAGAAATAACTGGGAAAAAGCCTGTGAATGGGACAATTAATTTTAGGAGGGGTTATACTTCAAACAGAGTGCAGTGTAGCATTGAAAAGAAATGCCCCCTTGGGCTGAACCCCAGTGGCATAGTGGTTGTGCGCAGGACTGCGGCCCACTGGGTTGGAGGTTCAAATCCAGCAGCAAGTTTGGGCCTCCTACTCCCACCACCAGAGGGTAGTGATGTCCCCAAAAGCAAAAAACAAAAAATAAAATAAGTGCCCTCAACCCACAAGCATCATATAAACTTCCCCAAATATAATACCGACAAAAAAGAACCTGCATTAATGGACTAAACCATTTTTCTATCAGACATTAATAGTTGGCCATGTAATTGAAATTGATATTTGGGTACGCTACATGGAAAAAGTGGTGATCATAGTTTATTTGATAGTAAATATTTAGATTTTTATCAATTATATAAAAGCAATCACAACTTTTTATCAAATGTATTCATATATAATCTAATTTCATTCTGATAAATTATCCATCATAATTAATGAGCTATTAGTGTTTTTATAGATGATGATTACCCTTGACAACTATGGATGTATATAGGTATATTAATAATATTTAGCTCAGTTTTATGAAAGAAAAGATGTGATCAAACTTCAACTTTGGTCAGATAGTAACACTTTAAGAACTCGGAGTTCATCTGCATACTATCTTATATAGGCTGCATCGCTCCTGATTCCACAGATTCCAGTCTGATTAGCGGGCATGTTTAACTTCCAGCTCAACCAGTGCCTGGGAACTGGAGTAAAATTGGGCAAATATCCAATAAAACTGACATATCATGAGGTGTGCATTCCAAACGGAAAGCTTAATTCATACCTACCTGTGAATCTCTTCTCCAATAGTGAGTTTTCCTCTGTCGAATAGTGCTGTAGTTCTGTGATGCCACCAGCTCAAGGCCTTCAGGTTAGCAGATGAGTACAGGCTCGACGCTGCCTCGGGTGTCAATCAGACTATGTGACTTCATATACTTTGCTCTCATGTCTTCCCATCTTTCAGTTCCGTTAGGATTCATGATACATTGACAGACTTTTGCTGTTTCTCTGTAGAATTTAGAAATGAACCCGCCTCCTTTAGGCTGGAACTCATTAACAATACCTGCAGCTGAATGTGGCTGAGCCACTCAGCATACCACAGAGAAAAAGCTGAGAATCACCTTGTTGTCAGTCTGACCACATAAAGCGGCCAACTGCACCAGGAGACCCTCTCTCCCAAGATGATCAACTTTCTCATGAACTGATTCCTAAAACCCCTCTCTCCTCTGGGAGGTAGGTTTTGCAAGACAAGATCTACTCTGTCTTCTTGAACCAGTGTTCAGTAAATACTTTGAGACTCCCTTCTGCCCTTGTCTCATGAGTGGGCTAATGAGGGTTAGGCTGCCCAAATCACCTGTGCTTCAAGAACCTCTTCACTTGCCATCTACCAATGTCAATATGTCAGGTCTGTGAAAATAAGTTCTTTCTTCCCATGCAGTTTTGGTATAGACGAGTTTTGATGATCTCCTCCCTGTTAGAGGTGCGCGTCCATGTTTTGCCAGGTGACCTGGCAAGGTTACTCCCCATAGAAGAAGAAGGTTCCCCTGCCTCACTTTCTGGGTTTACCTGGGTGATTTGCTTTGGACAAGTATACTGTGGCTATTTGACATGACGAGGTTTGTTCTCTTGTTCTTATTCACCTTGAGGAGAACTATATCCTAGGGGATTTCTGTTCCAAAGGTAGTGCAGGTTTGAACCTCACCTAATCTAAGGCAGAGGCATACTGAGGTGACTGAGCTGCATTCCTCTTCGTAAAACAAATAAGAAGAATGTTGTTAAAGGCAGGATCTCCAGATTGTTACACAGCAAAAACTGGATAATGAATGCTAAATGGGTTCATTCCAAGCTATGTACTTTCAAATAATCCATGAACCGATGAGGTCCTTAGGTAAATGTCCTCAACAAACAGCTATGACATAGCATTTTTGTATGAAAGTAAATATAAGACACCCTACAGAACCAATTTTCTCTTTCCTCCACTAATATAAATTTCAATGAAATAAAGATTTCAAACCTTCTTATGTTTTACAGAAAACTTTTTTCTGTAAAACATTTCTATTTCTTTTATCTCTTGTTTAAGTGTACTTTTTGTAAACATCAAAAATATTAATCCCGTTCAAATACATGCTAAATATGTACACCCATATAGCCAACTCACTAATGAAGAGATAAATGTCATAGGAAAATTGTAACTAAGCTCCTTCATGGTATTTCTAGACAGTAGCCCTCCTCCCTCCCCCCAAATTAAAATAAGATGGGAAGTTCATTTACAAAACTGGTTAATATCCTACAGGGTAAGAAAACACTAATTTGGGGGGTTTATTTTCTATTAGATAAAATGCTATAAATCAAGATGTAGCTTCCACTGCTCTATTAAAATTTTAAGTTGCAAGTCAACCACAAGTACATTGCAGTGGAGAATTAAATAATCAACAAAAATGTACATGCTACGGAAGCCATCCACTCCACTTTACTTCCTAGTTGTAGATAATTTTATCTTCACAATCCACCAGGGAAGGACGTGCACAGGAGAGTAGGAGAGATGTTGTTGTTAGGTGTCCTTGAGTGAGTCCTCATTCTCAGTGGCCCAAAGAGAAAAAGATGGAAACATTGCACAATCCTCCGCCGCCCGCACTCACCACCACGGTTTCCTTGGAGCCTGTTGCTGCAACCATTGTGCCAATCCATCTCCTTGATGATCTTCTTCTTCTACTTCTCCGATGTTCTATTTTACCGAATACAATGATCCTTTTCCAGGGACGGGTTTCTCCTGATAGCATGTCCAAAATACCCGAGATAAAGTCGTATACTCCTTCTTTGAAAGAACATTTTCGCTGTATTTCTTTGAGGACAGATTTCTTTGTTCTTTTGGAAGTCCATTGTACTTTCCAGATTCTTTGCCAAAATACAAGATGAAGAATTTCATGCAAAAGAGCGTCACATTTTGGAGTTTACCAAGAGGATAGGACAAGGTTGTTAATAATAAGCAATAGACTATGGCCTCCCTTATTCATTGTCTGGTTTTCACATGCATTTGAGGCAATTGAAAATAGAGTGGCTTGGGCCAAATGCACCTTGGTCTTCAAATTTACATCCGTGTTCTTCAACAGTTGGAAAAGGTCTCGTGCAGCAGGTTTACCCAATACATGGTTGGATTGCTGCTTCCCTGAGCAATGCTTGTGACTTCAAGCAAAATGAAATCATTGGTAATTAGAAATCTTTGTCAGTTTTGTCAACTTGTGTTTTTGAAGGTGTGGTGTCCAAGCTGTTGATTAAGTTATAGTCTGATGCTGTCTCTTGGGAGGTGTGGCCTTTTTATAAGAAAGGCACTTGGGATCCTTCTGCTCTCTCTCTGTCCCAATTCACCTTCTTACTCACTGGTACTCTGTGCTTGACTCCAGGGGCAGCCACATGTGGGCTGTGCGAGCCAAGAGCTGCAGGCACCCTGCCATCCTTCCACCAATCTTGGATTCCTAGGATTCTTCACCCACCTGCTTTATCATTTTTTCTCAAGAGCCTGCAGCTATGAAGGTCTGAAGAGTGCTCTGTCTAGCACTGGACCCATGGACATAAGTTGGACTGGACTGGGATGCTTTTATGATATAAATTGACTTCTTATCCATATATGAGTATAACTGGTTTGTTTTCTGTAGCCAACCTAGTCTAGTGAATATCACTGACAACTTTAATTTTTTCTCCATTTATCATGGAGATGGATCCATTTGTGGAGATTTTCTTTACATTGAGTTGTAATCAATACCAAAGGCTTTATCTTCCTCAGCATGTGTTTCCAGCAAACAGCGATTACCATCTCTCTATCACAGGTTGATAACATGTTTCCTCTGATCCTGATGCCACTTACTGTTTCAGAGAGTCCTACTTCTCTTATTATTTGCTCCATATCCAGATGGAAGAGATACAATGAAAGGATACAACCTTGATTCAAACCTTTCCTGATTTTAGAAATGTTTGTAGCCCTTTTTCTCCTTGAACAACTACATCTTGGTCTGTGTACAGATTCTACCTGAGCAAAATAGAGTGTTCTGAAATCCCTATTTTCCACAAAGTTTTCTAAGATTTGTATGGGCCACAGAGTCCAATGTCTCTGTACAGTCAAGAGCACATAAGTAAAATTTTTTCTAGTATTCTCTACTTTTAGTCAGGATCCTTCAGCAGGGAGACTTCTTCTGCCACATCCTCTTCTGAAGCTAGCTTCAAGTTCTGCCACCTCACTGTGGATGCACTCCAGCAACTCTTGATGTATTATCATCAGCAAAACTTTCTTTGCTTGTGATATTATTCTTTTATAATGTCCTTATTTTGTTGAGTCTCCTTTCTTTGGCATGGGTACACATATAGACGTCCTCTAGTCAACCAGGTAGCTGTCATCCTAATTTCTGGGTATAGACAAATAAGAGTTTTCATTGTTTCATCAGCTTGTTAAACTATTTCAATTGCTATTCCATCATTTCCTGGAGATGTGTTTGTTATCGTTGTCGTTGTCACTGTTGTTGTGGTTAATGCTTCTGTGCAGGTTGAACTTCTTCCTTCTGGTTCTTGCTTATATTGTATCTCTTTAAATAGTTGAATGTCAACTAGTTCTTTTGGGTTCAGTAATTCTGCATATTTTTACATTGTCTTAAAAAAACTATTGTAAATTCTCTAACTTTCTCCCATCATATCTATTCGGACTCATAGCTTCCTTATAGGACCAAGTAAAACGTCTATGGTGAGTTTATGAGACTGTTACTCAGAAAAACCTAGTCATTTTCCCTCAGAGGGGCTGCTTGTTTCAAACTACTGACATTGTAGTTAACAACCCACTAAGTGGGGGTGGGGGTGGTTATATTCCAGAGAATCAATTTTGTATTCAAGAGTTTAACCTAGTCATTAACTCCTGACCCCCAGTAGCCAACCCTTCTCCCTAAGATGACCCTTTGTCCTCTGGTGGATTACTCTCTTCCCCTCACCCAATTTTGTGCCTGTCCACCTGGTAGCCTATCGCTTCACTTTCCCTCTTTTGTATGACAGCCTTTCTGTTGTGTTTTTTTTTTCTTTATAACAGTGGTCTTTAAGGATATTTGTCCTTTGGTGATTGACTAATTTCACTGAACATAATGTTCTTCAGGTGGATCCAGGTTATGAAGAACTTCCTGGTTTCATCATTATTTCTCTTGTCACACCTACGATTCCATTTTGCGTCTGTATCTGAGAGTTTTTCTTCTCTACCTTATTCTGCTGATGGGGTTGTTTCCATCCCCAGGTTACTGTGAACACTGCCGTGACGAACACGGGGATGCGTGTCTGTTCATCCTATAACTTGAACTTCTTTAGGGTACATCGCCATTAGAGGTGTGACTGAGTCAAATGAAATTTCTATTCACAATTGTTTCAGGTGGTTCCATATCCTCCCTCCATGGTGGTTGTACATGCTTATGGTCCTTCCAGTGGTGGTGTGGTTCCAGTTTCTCTACCTACTCTCCAGAATTTATTGTCTGTTTTCTGTTTGTTGGCTTGTTTTGTTTTATTACTTAGCTGCCATAGTCGGTATAAGGTAATATCTCATTGTTGTTTGACTTGTATCCCCTGGGTGGTAAGTGGTTACATGCATCTCTTCATATGTTTCCTGACTATCAGGATGTTGTGTTAGTCTGGGTGGAGGAGGGAAACACATCCAGGACACTCATAGATATGCAAGAGAGAACTTAATATCAAAGAGTAATTGTATAATGTGAAAACATCCTAGTCCAGTCCAGATCAAGTCCGTAAGTCCTGTCTTATCCCATATGACCAATACCAGTCTACAAATTCCTCTTCAGGGTCACCCAACACATGCAATGCTTATGAATGCAGGAAGATCATAGGCCAAGGGCTATAAAGTCTTGTGGATGCTGTGGCGATGGAAGCATCTCAGTGCTGGAATGAACCACCACAAGGCTCCTCCAGCTCCAGAGCTCTGGTTCCGTCAGCCTAGCTCCATGTGTCTCATCGTTATGAAGACCAAGCAGAGAGTGTAACTTGCCTCCAGTGAGCTATTCATCTCCTTAGTGCCTCTAAATTAGGTCATCAAGCTGAGACCTGATTGACAGGCTAGATTCCACCCCTTCACAAGCTGTCAGGAGATTTTATAAGCACCACTGTTCTAAATACAGCCATAGTTCTACATACAGTCCCCGCCCCAACAACAAACAAACTCACTGCTATCGAGTCAATTCTGACCCAGAGGGGACCTGGCTGCATAATGATGAAATGCTGGCCCGCTAACCAGAAGGTCTGAAGTTCAAGGCCATCAGTCACTTCTCAGAGTTCCAGTCTCAGAAATCCACTGGGGCAGTTCTGTTCTGTTCTAAAGTTGCTATGTCACCTTTAGCAGCCTATTCTTGTTTTTGCCTTTTTTTTCCCCCAAGAGGGTTATTTGTCTTTTTCTTAATAAGTTGTTGAAGTTTTCTATAGATTTGAGAGATTAATTCCTTGTCCATTCTGTTGTCAAAAAAATTTTTTTTTGCCAACCCCATTGGTTCTCCTGTTACTGTTTTGGTGAGTGTGGTAGTCCTGTGCTTATGTTAATTTTATAATTGAAATATAGGGGTGGAGTCTGGCCTGTTAATCAGGAGATAGCCATTGAGTAGCTGATGAGGCCTCTGTGTGGGCATGGCTTTCACCTGAGACTCCTGGGAAATCTCGCGGTATTTCCCTCGTGAAGATGAGAAGCTATCTTCCCCAGTTGTTGGCAGTTAGTTTCAGAGATGATTAACCACAGGCAACACAAGATGCAGCCTCCGAGAAGCTGGAGGAGCCAGCGGAGAGACCACTCGGCTTTGCCCTGATGAAGACAGACCTCTGAAGCTGGAGTGGCATGCTGTTGATGGACCTGAGCCCTGGATGCGAGGAGCCATAGGGAGACCCCTGCCAGCGCCAGAATTCTGCACCCACTGACCTGTGAGTTCCTGAGTTGGAAACAGACTTTATAGACTGATTTCGGGCATATGGGTTATTATTGGACCTATGAATTTGCACTGGTCTGGATTGGGATGCCTTCTTAGAGTCACATTTCTTTTGTATATAAACCCTTTCCTTATACCTATATGCATGTCTCTGAAATTTGTTCCTCTAGTCTACCCAGACTAACAGTGAGATCACAGGCTGCACCCAAGTATCTTATTTTTAACAAGTTCCAGTCTTCTGCTTTGCCTTCTTTGCTTGTGTTTCCTTTGCTATATTTGATTGTGACTCTATACACTGCAATAGGGCCCTTATTTTTGTCCCTATTTTCTCACTGATGGTCTTTATAACTCTGGGATTTCCAGTGTGTGCTTTCTTATGCTTCCTATATCATTCTACATCCTACATCAATGTTTTGCTCATAGAATCTCTCAATGTTCCAACTGAATCCTTGATTTTTTTCTTCAGGTCTTTAAGCTTAGGATATGCTGAGCATGCTGTTCTTCTTTGGCTGTCTAACTCTAGGTTTTTGCACATTTCCTTATAATTGAGTTTGCCTTCTCGAACTGCCTTTTCTTTTCATTTTTTTGAATTTGTCATTTCTTCCATTTGCTATCAAGTTTTAGATTGCCTCCTCACATGCAGCCTGGTCCTTCCATTCTGGCTTTTCGTTTTAAGGATCTTTTTCTTTCTCCATAGCGATGCTCTCAATGTCATTTCACAATTCATCAGGTTTTATAATCCTTACTGTCCTATTTCTCAAATCTGTTCAATAGGTGTCCTAAAAATTCAGTTGCAATATGAGGTCAAGGTCCTATTTTGGCTCTCATTGACTTGTAATTTTCTTTGACTGCAACAGAAACTTCTTCATGAGCACTTGATAGTATGTTCTACGAATGAGCCCTGGCCTGCCTGCAGCTGCTAATATGGAGCTTTTCCATCTTTTCTTTCTACCGATATTATCAATTTGATTCCGGTGTATTTCATCTGAATGTACACACAGTCACCATTTTTTCTTGTTGAAAAGGGAGTATTTGCAATGAACAATTTATAATAGAAACTGAAATATGACTTTAATGAACTGTTTTCAATAATTAGAAGGGGAAACATAATGCATATTTTAAATTACAAACGCAGCTTTGTCAAATGGCATTATTATGTAACTCACTAATATCTAGTATTATTTATTTCCAAAATATCAGCTGCCTGGTTGTCCACTAGATGTCAGCCTATCCCCACACTGCAGTAACTGTTAGAGTATCCGTCTGGTGGTTAAAAAGTCCATCTGTGGGATAGGTGCTCATATGCCTGCTTGGTTCTCCTGGGTGGGGACAAAAAGCCATGACCACTAATTTCACATGTGACAGGCTGATTGCTTTTGTCATTGGCTAATTGGCATCTGCAAACTCTAGTTTCAATAATCATTTGCTTTCCTCTCATTAAACATGTTGGGTTCCACATGAATTTGAATGGGGTAATCAATGCTTTGTTTCACTGTGTTAAATTAACAGTCTTGGATGGAAGGGAATGGCAGGATATGATGACATACAGATCACTGACTCTCTCCATCATTTGACTCATGATAATAGCTCTACAGTGGACCCAATAATTGCAGCTCGACTGTGTAGTATTCCTTTAGATGTGAGCCACTGGGCCGTCAATGCACCCTCCCAACAGAAGTTCTGAATATGTTTAGAAGGCAGGGTATGTGTAGTATAATAGACACATGGTTTCCCCAGAGCAAGTATTTTAATCAAGATTATCTCCGTGCCGTCTCGGAGGTGTTCCTGTCATTGCTAGCTATGGTTTCAGAAGCCTTGTGTTTGAGAATAATTCATATTAGCAGTCTCTGAATCATCTCTAGTTGAATTTCCCCAAGTAAGCTCTGAAGAATACCAGTCCTGCAGGATGTTATTAGATGATACTCATCTACAAGGATCCCAAGGATGGCACGGAAAACACCAGAATGCTCTCTGTTGCATGACTTCTCAGACCCTTTAGTATGTTCCTACATGTTAGGAATATCCAAAGAATAATCTGCGTGAGAATTTTCTTTCTTTTGAAAAAAAAAAGTCTCTGGATAATTATGTTAAACTGCTGATTTGAGGAATTTCAAAGAGACTTTTGGACCACAGTTGGATACATCTTCTCCTTCTTGCTCTGCCTTTTTATTTCCCTTTTTTCTTCTTCGTAACGAATGAAGCGCATATTATGCGATGGGCACTATATGAGAGCGCTGTACCAATGTAAGCATGATATGAGGAGTGAAGAAAATTACTAAAGCTAACTTGTGCTGTAGACACAATATTTAGATTATGTAGGATGGTTTAAGGTCTGTCCATATGCCATCGTTAACATAGGCCCTCGGCATTTCCTCTGATACAGTATTCACTGGGGGAAGGAAATGCTTTCCTACACATTCAAAGGAATTCTTTACAGAGTCTTGGAATCTTTTTGTGAGGAATTGACAGGAAAGAGGCTTAGCCAGCAGGAAACTAATGAGAAAATTGGGGGTTGTTAGTGTTTGGAAGAGAAGTAAGCCATTTTAACAATCTGGAGGAGAAAAGACATAGGAGGGACTAAGGGGCACAGAGCCATAGTAAAACACAGAGGAAGGACAGCGCCCAGTGGCCTGCAAGGCCTTTCTTTATGCCCAGAGGATTCTCTGTTTGAGACTTCTTTCCTTTAAGAATAAACGGGAAGCTCCTGAAAATGTGTGTCCAGACCTGGATGAGGAAAGCAAAGCTATGGTATGAAATCTCAGGCTACTAAATATAGATGACACAAAGGCTGGGCCTGACCTTCCCCCAGGGAGAGTTCCGTGGTGGGCACCATTGCTCTCAAATCTATCATCTATCACTTCCCACGTGCTGTCCCAAGGAAGGGAAGTCTGCTCCTTCCCTGCAGAGCTATGTGGCAACACACAGTCGCTTCTCTCTTGTCACAGATTTCCAGTGTTATAAAATTACAGATCAGTCAAGAGGAGGGGTTGCAGTAAAGGGTTTCTGTGTGTTGGCTTTTGAGAGAACACGTGGAAGATAATTAAGCTAGGAGACTGAAGGGTAGGAAGGTGCGTCTTCAGGTTTTCAACCTGAGACCAGGAGCTGTGATGGAAAATCTAAAACCTCAGCAATTATTTGTGTATAGTTTGCACCTCACCAGACGGGGGTGCAGAATAAAATCATTTTAAGAAACCCTCTTGCTGAAATGGTAGTTTACATACGAAAACCTAGAAATATTGCAAGTGTACATCTTGATGAATTCCCGCAAACTGATTGTAACACTTTCCACCAGTACCTAGATTTAGGAGAGAAAAAATGTGAAGACTTCAAAAAGTCTATGGAGATACGGAATTCATGAATAACAGATTCTTTTCCCCACAAAGTTTTGAAAGCTTTCCTAGGTTCCCAGACATCCTTTTTGGTCTTCTTCAAGCAGCATAGATTAGTTTGGGCTTAGAAACAATCAGTGCTTTTCTGTGTGTGATCTCCATTGTTGAGAGTTGACCCGTTGTGTGTGGTTACAGATGGTCCTTAATGTTGGTATAAATAATTTCATTATGTGACTCTTTCACCATTAATTTATCCATTTTACTGTTTCAGTTTGTGGGTATTTGAATAGTGCTGCCATCATCATCTTTGTACATGATTTTTTAACCTACCGGAATATATGGACAGGTCATATTTCTTTAAATATTCCTATGTGATGACATACAACTAGCCCAGTGGATTCAGAAAACCCTGCCCTCTTTATTCTGAGATCCCATTTTCCATATAAATCTAAGTGTTATGGATTAATTTATGTCCCCCCAAATATATATTATACATCCTGGTCCCTAGACCTATTGCTATTACCTCACTTAATCAGATTAATAGGGCAGTGTTGTGTAAGATGTGCCTCAAATCAATCTCTTTTGAGATCTAAAAGAGTAGGTTAAGCAACCAAGAAGAAAGCAGAGCTAAAGGAAGATAGAAGGCAAATCTCATGTAGCTTTTCTGGCATGTGTGATCAAGCAAATTGTATCAGAAAAGAATTAACGAGAGTTGAACAATGGGTAAACATGATAGTGAGGCAGAGGGAAAAAACAAAAAAGAGGAAACAAAGGGGAAAAGTATATAGAGATATATGTATGTGTATTATGCAAATATATATGTGTGTATTTGTTTGTATACATATATATGAGCTAATGCAACAAGGAAGCCAGTGGACTTTTGGTTCCCTACTTAAATCTTATGCCAGTGAAAGATATATTGTTCTAATAATATGGCATTTTTTGACACTCACCTCCCTGACAGGATCGCTGAAGAAAGCTAATGGTGCCTGGCTATTAAAAGCCACAGTGTCTGGAGTCTTAAAGACTTGCAGTTAAACTAGCAGCCATCTAGCAGGGAAGTAATAAAGCCCACATGGAGGAAGCACACCAGCCTGTGTGATCATGAAGTATCGACAAGAAGAGGTATCAAAAAAAAAACAACCAAATCAACGTGAAAGGGTGTGGATGTAGTGGAGACCCCAAACCCACCTGTAAGATAATTAGACAGTCCCTCTAAGAAGGGTCCCAGGAAAGGGAAGATAAAGCTGGGGTATAGTATATCACGGATGAACAACATAATTATCCTCTAGCTGTTTACTATTTCCTCCCTTTACTATAAAGAGTTAGGTCTTAGAAATCCATAGGGATAACACAGCCTTGTCCTATAGAGTTGCTTTGAATCAGAATTGAACGATGGCAGTGAGAGTGAGTTTAACCTGGAAAAATACAGTTCAGTTTGTTAAATGCCCACTTTGTCATATTAATAGCATTAGAAAATATAGACAGACACCAAAAGCTTAGTCCTGCCATCTTGCACAGGGGAAAAAACCAACAGCAAAACAATAAGACATTTGAAACATGAGACATCTGCACGTGACCTTTTTTTCTCAGCTACTCCAGAGATGCTGTTACAGCATGTGATACATTATATATCTGGTCCTAGGGGATCTGATCTTTAAATTCATCGGTTATCACCTTATAGGGTAACTACAACAAAGCGTGTTCTCAAAACTAATTCTTGCCAGAAATATTTACATATAAGCCTTCTTCTTCACAAGAGCAGATACACACAGGGAACTCATACCAGCTCACACCAGATATATATATATATACATATATACATACATATATACATATATATAAATGTATATGTATATATATACAAAAAAAACCCACAACAACCTTGCTCTGTAAACTTTTTCTCAATTCGAATTCCTCCACTGTCCATTAAACAACTTTGAAACTTAATTAAGAAGGCGGCAAGAGTGCTGTCCCAAGGATATGAATGTGAAAGTCACTAGACATTAGCTCAAAATGTTTATCTTGGGAGTGTATAATAAACAACAATTCAAGACAATCTTATATGTGCCATTTTAATATTCTCTTTGCCTTTTTGAGACACAGTGAGTCCAGTTCTGCCTTTGTGGATGAGCGTGATGAAAAGTTTTGCCCTATCTTCAACCTTCATTGTTGGTGTAAAGCCCTGTCACCTAAAATGTTTATCTGTACAAATCAGCAGGCCATGCATGATGGCCTAACAAGTCATGTGCGCACACACACACACACACACACGCGCGCGCGCGCGCACTTTCTTTTTCTCAGTAGTGTTGTAAATTTTATATCATTCCTAGCTTAATGGCAATATCAACAACTATACCATATATCCCATGGGGACAATTTATAATGTCCTTCAACAAAATGATAGTGATGTCTTTTAAGGGAACGAAGGCCATATATAACCCATAGATATTTGAACAGATTTTGAGCTTGGACTTAATCATAGGCCTAATCAAAGCACAATTAGTTCTTTTGACATGGCTCTACTTACTACCTTCCCCCATAAAATTACCACTGAGAAGGAAGGCTGTAGAAAAGAATAGCATCTGGAGTCTTAAAGGTGTGTCTTAAAACAAGCAGTGATTTAATAGAGGTGCTAGCTAAGTTGACGCGGAAGAAGCACACTAGCCTCTGTGATTCTAGAACTGGGAATAGTAAAAATCTAACCTGCAGAAAGGCACAGTATCATTAGAGCTTAACTTCTGTATACCCAGTTTGCTCTAAATGATAGCAAAAGCCCCAAACTCATTTACAAGGTCCTCAGGTGGATTAAGTCTCTGACTATGGACCAAGGATTGGAAAGGTCTTATTATTGGACAGAGTATATTTTAGAGTGGATAGCTGCAGTTGTAGTTAGGTCAAAATGTGATGTCTTATCACTTGATTTCTTTCTTGATCTAATAGATAATTTCCTAGTTCTTAGCACTTTCAGCTTTGTTTCAATTTAGGTTCATCTCTTTTTCATTCTATCCTTGTCGGACCACTTGTGTTATATTTTGTTTTGAGTTTTTTTGAATAGGAAACCTGTAGTTAAATATGAGACAACAGCTGGTATGGCAATTACATAACCTCCTGTCAACTTGTGAAGGGTGGAGTTTTTCCTGTCAATCAGGTTGCAGTTTGATGAGCTCATTTGGAGGCTATACAGAGAAAAATACTTTGCCAGAGGTGAGACCCACATATTCCCTGTGTGGCATTCCTGTTGACAAGCCACACAGAGCCGTGAACTTTAGGAGCCACATGGAGACCCTTGTCAGTGCTGACATGCTCACACCACCATTGGATCTACAAGACTTTCCACCCACGGGCCTGTGATCTTCCTGCACTTGGCATACTTTCATGTGTTGCATGAGTCTGAAGAGAAATGTATAGATTGATATCAGACATATGGGCTAATACAGAATATTTGGAATTGACCTAGACTAGACTGAAATTTTTTTAGTGTACAATTGCTCTTATATATGAAGCTCTTTCTTCTACACATGAGTGTCAATGAATTTGTTTCTCTAGTGTGGTAGTTATATAATCTGGTGTCAATTTGAGGATTAAGAGTATAAAAGTGCAGTCTAAGCTGTCAGTCAGGGTACAGACAATGAGACCTCTGTGTGGGCATGACCTTGGAGGTGGGAGATACTCTATCTGTAGGCTCACTCCTTGTGAGACTCTCAGAAGACTCCCTGGCAGAAATAGCAGCTGAGAAGACACATGAAACTACCTATGCTAGTGTCCTGAGCTGGCGAAGCCCTGTGGAGACCCCTGCCAGTGTTGAGATGCCTACAATGCCACTGGATCCATAAGACTTCCCACCCACTTGCCTGTGATCTTTCTGCACTTGGCATCATTGTATGTGTTCTGTGAGTCTGAAGAGGACTTTAGAGATTGGTATTGAACATATAGGCTAATACCGAACTTGTAGACTTGATCTAGATTGGGATGTCTCCCTGGGTTTGTTTCTCTAATCTACGTGGACTAACAACTGCATGAATACTTTCAAAAGGACAGAGCCATGGAATTTGATGGGAAAAGGAGAGTTAACAAGTAGAAATGTCTCTGAATTGCTAGTGGTGATGGCTGCACATCTCTCATGATTGTGATTAAATTATTGAAATGTGTGACAAGTGAGTTGTATGTTGGTGAAATGATTAAAATTGAATGAATTAATTAATTGGGGTAAAAGAAGGGATCACAAGCTTATCCCTGATTTTCCCTAAACAGTCCTTGGGCAGTGTCTCAGTTTTGTGAAAATGCCATCAGTTATCACAAAGTAGATGATTTAAAGAACATAAATTTATTTGCTATTGTTCTAAAAGCTCCAAGTCCAAATTCATGCTGTTGGCCAAACTATTTTGTCTGTTTTCGAAGATCCTTCTTTTTTTTGTCTTTGCCCCATCTGCCTTTTGGTTCCCCTTGGCTTTTAGGTGCATCTTCTCATGACATCTATCCCCCCAGCCCTCCATGTATTTCCATTTTTAGGTCTGTTCTCCTCATTGATAAAACACTACTCAGGATGGGTTAGGGCCCACTCTATTCTAGTATGACCTGGTTAATTTGTCTAATAACACCTCCAAAGAATATTTTAAAAAAATTTCCAAATAGGGCCACATTCACTGGCACTGGGTTAGGACTTCAACATCTCCTTGTGGAGGACTCCGTGTGCTCCAGAGTAGTTCTCATGTGGATTAATGCACTGAGACAGACACCGGATGGGATACAGCAGCTAACTCCATCTGCTTTCAGTTCTAGGATCCGGGCCTTTGGGAGGCAACCGTATTTTCACTTTGAACATCAGGGAGCTGCTTCCTATTTGAACATTAGAAGGCAAAAGGAAAATACTCCTCCCCATTGACTTAAAACCGAATAACAAATTAAGAAAAACATATTGCTCTGGAGTGCTTTGGCCACAGTTGACTCCATAGGGCAGGGGAAAGCTGCCTTTGTGGGGTTCCAAGACTGTAAGTCTTTACCAGAGTGGAAAGCTGCATCTTTCTCTCACAGAATATCTTGTGGTTCTGACTGCCAAACTGAGATCAGCAGCCCAGCAATGCCACCAGGAATCCTGAATGAAAACATAGCCAATTGTCAAATAATACCATTTAGGTAACATTTCTCTTTTTTCTGGATGCCATGAAGCTGACCCTGACTTACGGCGGTTCCATATGTGACACAGCAGAAACGAACGCCATTTCTGTAATGCTTGGAGCTCTCACATTTCTGGGAGCAGCTTTCTAGAGCTTTCTCCCCTGGGGCACCTAGACTGGTGAGTAGTCAAGCACTCATGGCTGTGCCCTCGGGCACAAAGCCAAAACCAGACACCGCAGTGGTGCATCTTACACACTTTAAAAAGAAGAATATGCCTGGGGCTGGAAAACAACTTGTATCAGTTTGTCACTTCTGTACAGCTTGGCTGTGAAGTAGTTTGGGAAAGCGGGAAGCATTAACTGCATGTCTGAATTTCTTTTCCAGAATGATCCAAAAAGTGTGTAGAAAAATGCCAATACCCATTAAATTCTAGCAGTAGGTTTATGGGTGACTGTTCTATTATTTTTCTGATCTTCAGTTTATGTTTGCCTGATTTCCTGATTTTTAAATTAAAATGAGAGATTTACTGATACATTCTTCTGAAATGCTAAATTGAAAATGCTAGGTTGGAGAAGAAACAAGGCGAAATGACTATATAGAATGATCTCAACCATATGCCAAAAAAGAAAAAAAAAAGAGGACTAAGATCTAATTATATCAAAAACGTTAGCTGTCATCTCTAGTGAGTGGGGATGGTGCGTGTGTGTGTGTGTGTGTGTGTGTGTGTGTGTGTGTGAGGGGAGAGAGAGAGAGAGAGAGAGAGAGAGAGAGAGTTCGTTCATTCTTCTTGAATGTGCAATCATTTACCAGTGTTATGTTTTAGGGTTTGTTTTTTATACATGGGGAAGGAGTAAAATATGGTAAAAGGAGTGAAGAAATCTGGCATAGAACCAGGAGACACTTCTCAAGCTAAGGGCTGGATACTTCTGTTTCCTTGCTGTCCTTCAACAAGGTGCCAAGGGAAAGTGTATCTCTCTTTCCTTCCTACTTGCCCAAGGAGCCCGGTCCTCATCTACCCTTACAGGCCAAAGACTGTTTCAATTTCCTTGTATGAAAAGTCATCGTTAGCTCTGGGTGCTCCCCGCTACCAGGGTGCTCAGGAGGTCTGTACGAGGAGCCCAGCGAGCTCAGCTACGGAATGTCACTTCTCAGCCATTGATAGGGGTTGGCTAATCTGCTTAAATAAGGCTGGCATTAACTGGGAGTGTGTGAGTAGGGCCAACAGTTCACAACAGTTCTGGTCAAAAAATTAGAGGTCTGGACCTATCCAGAAACCCCCAGAGAGAAAAGCATAGTAATTTTTGGGAGCGGTTGGCATGTTGGAACCACCAACCTTTCCATCAATCAATGGACAAGCTCCTTAGCACCTGTATCAAACTCACTGCCATCAAGCCAATTCCAACTCCTAGGGAGCCTGTGGAACAGAGTCACTGCTCCGGTGGCTGGATCTTTTTTGGGAAAAGAGAGCCTCGTTTTCTCCCTGAGAGTGGCAGGTGGTTGCAAACTGCGGACTTTGTAGTTAGCAGCCCAACATCCACCCCAGTCCTGCAGTGCGCCCAGGGTTACAATTGTCGCCTACCTGAGTCTGAACCTTCTCTTAGGGCAGTGTTGCTCAGAATAATTTCCTACACTCACTTCAACCAACCCATTCTTATTCTTCTCCACTCTGACTGTAATTCTTTCTTTGAGTAAAGTTGCCTGTGACTATTTCAATAGCTTTTTTTTCTTTGACAATATGTGTGCGTTACCTGCAAAGCATAACATCTTTTCCAAAGACACTTACCATTTTTAGGAAATGTCTTCGATCTATTAAAGTGAGTGCTGATGTGGGGAGTTGTAAGTAGTTGGATCTGGCAGTGGGGGTGAAAGAGAGTCAAGGAACAAAAGCTTTCCATGGGACAATGGAAGTCTGTCAAATCTAAGTGCGTGGCTACCACTTTCTCCTCCTGGAGCACAAAAGATGCACAAAAAAAGTCCCCACCCAGGACCTCCTGCATCAAAATGGGAAATAGAAGAGGTGAAAGCGTCTATTTGTCCTAAATCCCCTTCAATCGACTAAACACCCAAGATTTGAGAATTGGTCTTAAGGGGCACCCCTTGGTTCTAAACTGCCAAGCTAGACTAAGAACAGCAGGACACAAGCTCCCAGGAATTGAAAGAAGGGTGTGTAGAATTCTCCCCAATGTCAGATTTCTGTTTGTGTATAAATGTGAGTTGGTTAACACTGAATTAGCTCTGAGAAAGAGAAGCTATATAAATGCTAATTACTCCTGGGCAAACTTAATCTCCTATTTACCTCTTAGGGAATTTCTTTTTCAATCCACCTGTGAAGGAGGAAAAGAATCTATTGTTGCTCTCAATTATAATAAGGGTTCTGCATAATACAAAGATAAAAGAGAAAAGATAATATCCAATGTTGGTGAGGGCAGAGAAAGGTAGCTTCAAATACTACTGGTGGCAGTGTAAAATAGACTGGTATAGCTAGCAAATCCTTTCATAAACCTCCTCCAGAGGAATGTACATACTCGAGAAACGCTCCTATGAATGTGCCAGACAGAGGGAAGTAAACATGTATATATTTCTACAAAAATCACAGGAGATGTTATTAAACAAAAATATCAAGTGTATTGTTTTACACTTCTGTCTGTGTCCACACACATCTGAAAGCAGAGTTTCCATCCTTATTAACTCTTCCCCCAAAGTCTTGGCAGCCTTGTATGCAGAGCATTGGGCTGCTCACCGTGGTCCAGGATTCAAACCCCTCCATCAGCTGCTTTGAGGAGACAGATGAGACTGCTGGTTTTGTAAGAGATTTACAGCCTCCGAAACTCTGGAGTCACTCTGCTCTGCCCAATAGTGTTGCCTGAGTTGGAATAGAGTCAATGGCTGTAGGTTTGGTTTTGGGTAGAGTTCATCTTTCCCAAAGAATTCTGTGCTCTTCATTTCACACCCTTTGACAGATGTTCAGGCATCCTAGAGGGATTCAGATCCTGCTCCTTTGAAATATTCATTGAGTTCAGGGAGCAAGAATGCACGTGAAGGGGCAAGAGAAGGGCATTAGGGTAGATGGAGGAAGATTCCTCAATGGATTTTTTTTTTGAGAACAGTGTCTGCTACCCTAAAAGGAGAAGCATGTGCATTGTAATGATGGGGGGGGGGGACGCGTAATTCCTTAGCACAACTTACCAGATCTTTGACTCATCAATGCAAAGATCAGTTATCTGAAGACATCATCCTAGTATGCCCCCCTGATCATTCTGTGTCTCTCAGAAAATCTATCAAGAATATTGTTTAAAGTAGATCCCATAAAACATGCAGAGTCATCAAACTGTCTTTGTAATGCTTGGGCTTTATTCACTATAATCAATAGTTATACATGTCTATAAGAATGAAAGTTGTGTACAAACATGCTTGATACAAATGATATATTGGATGTTATAAGAGCTGTAAGAGCTCCCAATAAAATAACTGGAAAAAAAAAGAATGAAAGTTAAAACATAAACCCTCATTTCCTCCCTGCAGTTTTTTTTGGGGGAAATGCCTCATATAGAAGTGGCCTCACTAAGCTCCCAAGGCGAAGTGTACAGTTTCAAATCTCTGAAGTAATAAAGCAAATCTTAAACAGAAGAATCAATGTTACCAGTGCAGGGTAGATACTGTGTCAGTGTCTTGCAAGGAAGATCAGTGTCTAGCAAGAAAGTTCACTGGTTTTGGTACTTGTGGGGAGTGACAGTTCCTTTGCTGTTAGTATGTTTCTTGGTCCCAGAAACTTAATGGCCATCGAGTGCAGGCAGAATCAAGTGTTCATCACTTCCAGCTGAGAGAGTCATGTTCTGTTATCTTATTATGCTGCTTATAAACTTGTTTTATCAGCATTTTCCTTCTAAGCCCCTGCCTGATTTAGGTGCTAAGTTTTGGTGTTTTCCTTGACACATCAGGGGGTTTCTGTTGTGCCTGGGTTGTGATTTATATTTCCCTTCCAGGATCACAATCTGAAAAGATCTAATGTTGTATTCATCTTTGCTCACAGCAATTGCTCATATTAAATCATAGGAAATAACCCTACCCTTTGGAGTGGACCTCTCTGTGTTGAATTTAAGTGGGCCAGCAAGCAGATGACCCCATCTCATCATCAACAGGTGTTTCAATTCCTTCTCATTTTCCATGTACAAGTTACAAATGAGCATGATAAAGGGTTCCAGATTCCCATTCTTCTTAAAGTTCTCCACAGTTCATTATAGTCCACACAGTGGAATGCCTTTGCACAGTCAATGATACATACCATTCTGACATTCTCTGCTTTAAGCCCAAGAGCCAGCGGACATTAGCAAAGATATCCTTTGTTCCATGTCCTCTTCTGAATCCCGCTTGAATTTCTGGCAGAAATCTGTTCATCAACTACTACAACCATTATTGGATGATCTTAAGCAAAATTTTACTTGTGTGCAGTATCAACGATATCAGTCTATAGTCTGAGCATTCTCCTTGCAATGCTGGATCTCTTCTCCTGGATCTCTTCCAGTCAAGTTGCCAAGTACTTGCCTTCTGAGTTTCATGGCGTAGACAAGTGAGTGCTTCCAATGCTTTCCCAAGCTCTCTGAAGCTTTCAGTGGGCATTGCGTCAGTCCTTGGAGCCTGGATTTGGGCTGATGCAATCAGTGTGGTTTGACCTGTTCCCATCAGCACCCTTGGTTCTTGCTGATACGCTACCTTCTGAAATGATGGCCTGTTGAGCAGTTCTTTTGACTCTGCATATTCTTTCCGTCTTCTCTTGATGCTTCCTGCTTCGATCAAAGTTTTGTCTCTGGAATCTTACAAAATAGCTACTTGAGGCTTGATTTTTTTTTTTTTACTGATTCTTTCAGTTTAAGATATGCTGAGCATGTTCCTCCATTTTCGTTTTCTAATTATAGGCCCTTTCACATTTCATCATAATATTTGTCTATGTCTTCTTGAGCTACCCTTCAAAATTTTCTATGCAGTCCCTGACTTCATCCTTTCTTATGTTTGTTTTAGTTACTCTATGATTAATGGCAAGGTTCAGAGTCTCTTCTAATATCTATTGTGGTCTTTTTTCTTTCCTGTCCTTAATACCTTTTGCATAGTTCATGAGTGATGTTCCTGATGTCTTCCCACAACACATCAGGTCTTTGGTCATTAGTATTCAATGAAGCAAATTGCTCATGAAATGTTTTCACAATTCAGGTGGGATAGATTTATGGTTTCAATGGATTTGTTTTTCTTTTCTCCAGCTTCATCCTAAACTTATATATGACCAATTGATGATCTGTTCCACAGTCAGTCCCTGGTCTGGTTTTAGCTGATGATATCAAACTTCTCCAGCTGTCTTCTAACAGATGTAGTCAATGTTATTTCTGTGTATTCCATTTGGGGAGACCATGTGTATAGTCACTTGTTGTGAAACAAAGGAATTTGCTATGAGCAACTTGTCAGTCTTATAGAATTTTATCAGACGCTGAACAGCAGTCCTTGGCCAGAGCCGCATAGATAACACCCAATGATCCCACTCATCACGGAGCTACACGGCTGTTAAACACCACGCCCAGCTTATACTCAGATCACAGCAGGTTAACAGAAATTTTCAGGGGGAAAAATGACCCATGTTCATCTTGAGATTTCTAGAACTACAAGGGCTTAGGAAAGCAGGCCCCAGCCTTACACTTCAAGAGCACCCAAGTATGCCAGGCTCCCTGAGTTGGGGATGCATAAGTTGGGTTTGGACGTTGGGTCTCTTCAGAATGCTCAGTCACCCAGGGACCACCTCTTCCCCTACCTCATCCTGTAAAATTCTATCTTGCAATCACCAGCATCATTTCTATCACCACAGCCATATTTTCCACCTACGAATATATCTTTGTTTTCAACTGTCACATTCTAATCACCCATAGTGATCAATATACCTTGATTACACATTTTATACTGAAGAAGTTAGCACTAAAACCTCCATTGTCTTTATCTTTGGTAGGAGTGGTTGGTGTGTACATGTCACTATTAGTGCTGTTAACTAGCCTTCTTTATAGGCCTATGTATATTATCCTATCACAAACACAATTATACTTCAGGAGAGATTATGAAATGTTCCTTTTGACCAGGAATAGGATTTCAATTTGTTATTTCTAGGATAGCAGGTGAATTGAAAATGAACAATCCCAGTACATTTCATTTTTCTGTTGCCTAGGACACCAAACTTTATGTGTTTTTAATTTTAATGACCTTAAAATTTCTTAGATTCATACTTCATATGCTTCATATTCTGGTTACAAATGACTATTGGCAGCTGTTTTTGTTTGTTTGTTTTTTTGTTCTTGTTTTTCTTATTAGGTTGTCCCACACCAGCAAATAAAGGTCCCCAAAGTTTTGCCCCATTCAAGTCATGAAGCTTGTTTCTACATTGAGAAAGGAGCTTTCTCCATTGCAATTTGAGTTGCTTCCACCCTGAGATGTTTATCCTCTGGCACTATGTCTGACAATTTTCCTCTGCTTTCCATTGACAAGTCCTGTGAAAAGTAGATATCCAGCTATTTCTTCTTAGCATATGTGAATCTGGAGGTTCTGTCGAAACTTTCCCACATATTAATATTCCGAATACCAGTGGCACTGCTTCTAGTATCATAGCAACAAGCTATGCACCACAGAACAACAAACGGACATAAGAGTGGTAGAAATAATTGAACAATCTGTAGATGATAAAGTAGAAAATAGCCAATAAATATTGATGAGTAAATTAAAAACATATGGGACAACAGTATGCATAACATGACCCAAATTTGTTTGTTAAAAAAGAAAACAAGAGTAAAATATTTTAACATATGTGTAGTAAAACAAACTTAAATATATATGCTCTGTTATGACTACTAACAGGGTTCTCTCTAGAGCAGGAGTTCAAGGGAACTTCCATTTTATGTGTTACATATTTAGGAAGCAGTTATGTGTCACCCAACTCTGTTTTATAAGTTGAATAATAATAAAAAGGATTTGTCAGTTCCCTCACAGATTAAGGAAATGTAATTCCAAAATATCACCATAGACTACAGCACTTGAAGCAATATGCCATGCAAACAGAGTGTCTTGATAATTAGATATTTCATGGTTGAGGAAGTTTTTTATTACAAAATTACTGGCTTATCATAACAGCAAAACAGTATTGCTATTACCTTACAAACAAGGAAGACCTTTACCAGTGAGAAGTCTAAGCTTGACCAAGTGTGTATCCATAGAGGTGCCCAAAAGGAAGATAAATTGCTAGGAGAACAGAGTGGCTAATTGTCATCACAAGATCAATAACCTGAACTAACTTTTTGTGTGACATCTGCTGGGTAAGTGCATAGGAATTTCCGAAGAGAAGGATGAACCTGCTCTTAAAACAATCCGTCCACCTTCCTCCCCCAAAAGAACAATAGTGAAGTCAAAAGCTAAATCAGCGTGTGATGATGGCGGAATTTGCATTCAGATTACCCGGGGGGCATGCTAGCAAAGCGGTTTCCAGGGAAGATTACATGTGCTCAGGCCACAGGAAATACCATCCAGACCAGGAAATAGACGGGAAGCAGGTTTTGAAGTCTTCCTATTCCTGAGTATTGAGTAACCAACTCCAAGAATGCAGTCTTGATGATACCTGCCGAAGAGGCCTTCTATGGTATTGGTGAAGAAAGTCAGCATCTGGGCGTTCAGAGATGTGGGGTGAATCTTACCTGCATCATCAACTAACTGATTTTGAGCAGATCTACTGCCTCTCTTGACCTTGGTGTCCTTAGCTGAGTAAATGAGTCCAACCAGTTGTCCTTGAGTTGACTCCAACTCTTGGTGACCCATGTGTATCAAAATAGAATTTCAAGGAATGCCTGTAAAACCTCAAGACTGCATTAAGAAAAATAATAGTAAAAAGAAAGAAAACGAGTAGGTGAAATCTAGAGCAGGTCTCTGCAAACTCCAGGGAGGCTGCCCTCACAGAAAACCGCGCATTTCCAGTGAGTGGATTAGACTCATTGCGATCCTGCAGGACAGAATTGCCCCTCTGTGTTTCTGAGTCTGCAACTCTGTGAGCCTTGAAAGCCCTGTTTTTTTCTCCTGTGGAGCAGGTGGTAGTTTCAAACCACTGACCTTGAGACTGGGTGTTCACTGCTTAAGCACTATGCTACCACCCAGGCTCCTGTAGCCTGACTTTAGAGGTACTAAAATATGGCCAGGAAGTTCAAGGCTTTCCCTTGAGAACCCTGAAAATTCTCAATCTTCCACAGAGTCCCGGGTTAGATGCTTAAAATCCCCCCCTTAATCGCACTTTTGAGTTAAATTAAGGCCCCATAAATATGCAAATCGATTATCTGCTAACTCATTACCCCAATTAACACCTTGGCACTAATTCCTTTTCCAGGCTTTCGTGTCTCTTGAGAAAGCAGTGAAATGAGGAGTGTGTGGAAGGGTGTGCTAGTCTGGGCAGACTAGAGGAACAAATTTCATAGACACACATGCGGATATAAGGAAAGGGTTTATATACAAAAGGAATGGAACACTGAGAAAGCATCCCAACCCAGTCCAGTTCAAAATCATGAATACGATATTAGCCCATATGCCCGATGCCAGTTTATAATGTCTCCTTTCGACTCACCAAGTCACAGGTCAGTGGGTGCAGAATCCCAGTGCTGGCAGGGTTCTCCCCATGGCTTCTCGCTTCCAGGGCTCAGGGTTCATCAATAGCATCCAGTGGTGGCAGAAGCAACTCATCGCTGCCAGGGGTTTCCACATGGCCTCTCCAGCTTCAGAGGTCTGGCTCCATGAAGGCAAAGTTTTGTGGCTTCTCTTCCAGCTCCTTCAGCTTCTTGAACGCTGCCATCTTGTCTTGTCCATGATTAATCATCTCTGAGACTAACTCCCAACCACTGGGGAGGATAGCTTCTCATCTTCATGAGGGAAATACTGAGAGATTTCCCAGAGGTATCAGAAGAAAGCCATGCCCACACAGAGGCCTCATTGGCTACTCAATGGCTATCTCCAGATTGACAGGCTAGACTCCACCCCTACATCTCAATCATGAAATTAACATAAGTACATGACTGCCACAAAGGGGGAGAGGAAAGGGGATGAGGTGGATTAGGCCAAAGCGGGAGCCTTCTTTTAAGTGACTGATGAGCATGACAGAGAACCAGTGTCCCTTGTTTGAGACTTTAGGCTCCATCTGACTGTTTGGGCTAACTCACAATCATTCGTCTGTGAGTTGATTCACCTAACGTGCCAGTCTTGTTCTTAGGACTTGGCAGTGATGGGTGGCAGGAACAATTGGATTTGGAGAGAACGTTGAAGTGGCTACAGATCCTTCAGGAAACAAAGGATGAATGGACCACTCTCCTTAGAGACACCAGTCATATGCGTCAATGATGATATCCCCTATCAGAATTTCAAGGAACATGTGTAAAACACAATCCCCACCCCAATTAAGAAAAATAATAAACTCTTTATAAGGAGAGCTCACCTTTCTTCCACCGAGCAGTTGGTGAGTTTGCGTGTCTACTCAACTGCATGTGTACCCCACAGTACTACCACGGATCCATTGGAAACCCTCTAGGACAGTTATAGTCTGTCACATGGGGTCACTATGGGTTCAACGTGACTGTACCCATGAGCACAATAAAAGTGTTGCCCAGGCAATTGCCACCTCCCCCCGTCCTGGATTCTCTATTTAAGAGGACTCCCCTTATGTCCTTCGTGGACTGCCTTCCTTCTCATGGGCAAAGAACCCTGCCTTTGCTTCCACATCATGCTCTGAGGAGCTGTGACTTTAAAATTCCCGGCCCCAGTAGACTTTTCCTGGTTCCAAATGCCTGCCATCATTTCTCCTTTTGAATTGTTTTGTGTCGAGTGATGGCTGGCCTGGCATAGACATGGATCCTTAATGATGGGGAAAGAGAAGCTCCTGGTGGAGAGTGGCCATCGACATTTTCTGCATCTGCATGATACCGGAGACTCCATGCCATATACGAAGAGGCTGAAATGAGAAGAAAGGGGCTGGTTTCTTTGTTCCCAACATGGGTCAGGCTGATGCTGGTCATCCTGTTTTTCTCTTACAATATTGCTCTGACTGTGAACGACTCGAGCCCCTTTTTGGTTTTGATTTTTATCCAATGTGGGTAATGCAAACAAGTACACAACTGCTAGCTGAAAAGGTTGATGTCTAAAAGATGAGACTTCGATGGCAGACCTGGCTATCAGAGTCTGACCCAGCTTGGACGACCCCATGGAACACAACCCTACTATGAACAAGAGTCGGCGTCGCCTTGAGTTGGGCACACCTGGATGGCAAAGGTTTGGGGGTTAGCTGGGGAGGTTACCAGCCACCTTGTTCTTTGCAGCAGCCACATGACGGCTCTCCTGCCCTGCCATCTGGAGAAACATTTCTGCAAAGGCTGAAAGATCACCCAGATTCTCTCCCTCTGTGCACCATCTGCAGAATTCACTTGCCTGGAGGCTGCCTGGGCTGGAAAATGCACAAGGAACCCTATCTGGCAGACTTTCCTTTCACCATCTGACCTACTTCTCTCGGGTGAAGTCTCTCTTAGAGAGTCGGTGAAGTCAATTGACCTTGCAAAACTGTGAAGCCACCACACGGGCCTGGGAAGCCCTGAACCAGAAATGCTCAGCAGTGAGCCTGGGCAGGAATGCAGCTTCCCAAATAAATAGAAGAGAGCCTCATTCCAGTCAGCAGGAAGATTTCGATACCACCAGAGCAGAATCTCTAGACGTATTTTTTTTTTTTGATTCAGGACCATTGCAGTTGAGTTCTCAACACCTGATTGTTAAAATTGGATTTATGAATTGGCTATTTATTATATTCCCTAAGAAACCCAGGTGGCACAGTGGTTAAGTGCTCTGTTGCCAGCCGGAAGCGTGGTGGTTCAAAACACATCAGCGTCTCGGCAGGAAAAATATGTAACAGTTTGCTTGCATCAAGATTTATGACCTTGGGGACCCTGTACTTGGACTCTGCAGGGCCAGTAGGAGCCAGCATCATCGCAGGGGCAGTGGAGTTTGGCTCATGTTAAATATTTAGGAATTTTATGAGCCATTTAAAACCGAACATAGTGGGAATATTTACACCATGACAATTGACAACTGCCACAACTTATGGCTCCCTCAGACATGTCTTAGTTTTGCAGTGTTGATAGAATAGGAACACCAGGTGCTTTTTGTTGTTGTTAGGTTCTGGGCCATAGCTATTGCGTCGGTTCTGATTCATAGCACCCCTAGGTATAAGAGAATGGAACACTGCTTGGTCGTAGCCCATCCTCCCCATTGTTCTTGTGTTTGAGTGCCATACACCAGGGATGGTCTATCTCTTTTGTGCCAACCCTCTACTTTACCAAGCATGGCATCCTTTCCAGGGACCGGTGTCTCCTAATACCATGCCCATAGACTTGAGACCAAGTCGCATCCTTTTTCCTTTTAAGGAGCATTCTGGTTATACTTCTTCCAAGAGAGATTTGTCCTTTTGGCAGCCCAGATTACATCCAATATGCTTTGCCAACACCATCATTCAAATGCATCTCTGTTGGTCTTTTGCATGCACGTCAGGCAATTGCAAGTACAGATTGGACCATGTGTGCATGAGTCTTCAGAGTGACAAATTTGCTCTCTAACATCTTAGAGAAGTCTTGTGCATCTTCATCCAGTGTGGTATGTGTTTGATTTCTTGACGGTTGCTTCCATGTGGGTGGATTGCAGATCCAAGTACCTTGTGGGTTCAACACCTTCGACCTAGGAAGCAGGGCTCTTTCCTCCAGTCTATAGTGCTGTCAGAGTAGAGATAACCTCAGTGGGTGACCGTGCTGTGGTTATTGGGTGCCTTAACCCTGATCAGACTCATTGTGTCCCTATGCACACAGAAGAAAACATTGCCTAATCTTTGTCATGCTCAAAATTGTCAAGTTTGAGTCATTGTTGTCTGGGCCAATCCATCTCAGTAAGGCCTCTTTTCCCTCCCTCCCTGACTCTCTCCTTATATAACAGGATTGTCACAAGTGGGTGGCCGTAGAGAACAAAAATGTATTTACTTGTAATTCAGAAGAGACGTCTGAATTCAGGGTAATTGGAATGGGGAGAGAGGATCCTGGGTAGCACAGTGGTTAAGAACTCTGAGATTACACACTGATTCGTCTGGAAAACTCTAGGGGATTTCTCTGTTACGGAGATCTCTATGAGTCAAACTTGATGCAAGGCCCATAGATGGGATATAGGAAGAAGTCCTTCTTGGTCTGTTTTAGCATCTATTACCCAGAATTTTTTGGAGTTCTTGGATTTCTAGATCCATTTGCTGTCAGATTTTTCTTAGCCCTGTGTTGACTTCTGTGTGTTCTGTTCTTTTTATAGCTCAGAAGTCATTGGACTTTGGCGGGCATATCCTATACTCATAACCTTTCATTAACATAAAAGTAACTCCTATTTCCCAAAGGGTTTACAATCACAGGTATTAGAATTCCAACACATATTATGAGGAGACACATTCCATCCATGAAACCCCCCCAGCTGAGCTACTGCACCCATACTTCATTGCATAGGAGTGCCGAAATCATATAGAAGAAGGAATTCATTTTCTTTTTAAAGCATAAAAGGATATATACAATTGCAACAAATTTAAAGTAGAACCAGAATAATGAAATACAAAAGAACTGTTCTCTATTGGCTTCCAATGCAGCATCTCATTTGTACAGAAGTTAGGTTTGGTTAGGTTCCCTTCAAGAATTTTTCTGTAGTTAATTCATAACAAATTGCTATTTTTAGATCAATAGAATCAAGCTACACATATTTTTAATTTGCACTAGTTAAGTTGATTCTGACTTCGCCTGACCCCATGTATTAGAGAGTAGAACTGCTCCATTGGATTTGCTGGGCTGTAATCTTAATAGAAGCATACTGCAAGGTCTTTCTTGAGCAACACTGCTGGGTTATTTGCAATTGCCAACTTTCAGGTTAGTTGCTGAGTACAAATGTTTGTCCCATCACGGAGGGAAATGTGTTTGTAACTGAAAAAATGCGATCAAACATATTTCTCTGCATTTTGTTTTTCTCTAAAAATACATGCAGACAAGTACCTGAGTTATATCATATACACCTACACCACTCTAATACCTGCAAAATATTTTCTACCATTGTTTTTCTTAAAGTACATTTAAGTAATTCCCATTATTTTTCTTTTTTTATTCTGCAAATAGTGCTCCAATAAATAGCTGATGTGTATGTGTTCATGTGCATCTAGGCATATTTTTGTACAATGTAGTCTTAGGACAGAAATTACTAGGCTGTTAAATTATGTCTTCATAAGTAGTTCTCAGTTATTCTGTAAAATAAATTATAGTAATACTCTTTCTCCCAAGAGTATGGGAGCTCTTTTAAGAATTCCCACCAACTGTAAATGGTAGCGGTCGGTTTGAGTTTTGAAAATGCTTTAAAGTTTGATTTTATTGTTGGATTAATTTGTATTCCCTTATTCACTGAGCACCAGCTATAGGAAAAATACTAAGTATCTAATTTCCCATTTGTATTTCTTCTCTACATTATCAATTTGTGTTTATAAAATTCAATTTACAGGAGCTATTTAAATAAAGTTCATTTTGACCATTAGTCTATGATATGCATTGCAAGCATTAGTTTCAATCTAGTTGCCTTTTAAATTTGTATTATGTCTCTCTCTGTAGAAGTTCTATGAAATTGAACTATTCATGGAATTTTCTGTGTGTCATGTTTATAAAATCTCTTTGTACCTCAAGGTATTAAAGCAATCCTCTTCATTTTTCCCTAATACTCTATTTTTCTTTTGCCTTTAGATTTGCTTGTTTCTTTAGTTTTACCTACTTAAGATTTGCTTTTATGCATAATGTTAGACAAGGATGAGGAAGTATATCTACTCCTCACTTTCAACATGACTAGAGTCCAAAGGCCAGGTCATTATGTGGGAGTGAGAGTCAGAGCCACGCTGCCTTTGGTTCCAGTGTCTACTGTCCACATCATTCACCAACTGCGGAGCAGCCCCATTGCATCCTGGGGTACACAAGATGCAGAAAGACTCCTTGCCTCACTGCTCCTTTCCCTACACAGCAGAGACTATGAGTGCTGGGATGGTGATCACATCCCCCAGAGCAGTAGCAGAGACCCACTAGTACCGGTCTTTTCCCCAGGTTATCTCCAGAGACCCTTGTACCTCTTTTTTCCATATTCCCACTACTCCATCTCCAGCCATGGGTCTTAACAATAAGAGCTGAACTCAGCAGAAGCTGCAGAGATGGCAGAAAGGCCTTTTTGGAAAAAGAGATGTCCAAGATGCCCCCACACCCACTCTTGCAACTCAGACTTCCTTAGGACATGGCCACCACCCTCTCCTGCTCACCATCCACTCACTACATTTGCCACAAGCCTGGCTCAGTTCCTTTGTGGATCCCGTTAATACAAATGACCAAAGACTTGTGAAGCCTTGCTCCACTCTCTCATACAAATCTTACACCCCTCGACCCCTTCTTTATTTGGCTTCTTGTGAACATGCATGATAGTTGTGTTGATGTCTTGTACTATTGTTTTAACTATTAAGGGTTGGTAAGTGTGTTAATCTGGGTTGTCTAGAGAAACAAATTCCTAGACACTCACATGTGTACAAGAAAGCTTTCTAGCCTGATCTGACCCCACCACACTGAGGCAAACACTAAGGACATGCAACAGAACAGCAAGGGAAGCTGAGCAAGGAAGTCCCGAGGGAGTGTCAAACGTAGACTTTGTTACCAGGATGTGGCACCCAATCAGACATTCCTGGAAAACACTCCTAAAGGCCAACAAACAGTCCTTGAACTATCTACATGTTTTTCTTTTTGCTTTGTTGTTGTTATTGGGTTTTTTGTTTTTGTTGTTGTTTTGTTTTCTCTTGTTGCTTTGGTTTGCTCTGTCCACGGGTCTGTCTAGATAAGAAAGGCTGGATAAACAATCTGGAGGAGGAAACAATGGGACCAATGGTTCCAGGGGCACATAGGATAGGGAGAGGTGGGGGGAAAGAAAGCTGTGTTAACAAACACAGGGACAAGGGAACAACAAGTGATCCAAATTGGTGGTGTGGGGGATGTAGGAGCCTTGGTAGGGTAATGTACCTGAGAAGAATTACTGAAACCCAAATGAAGGCTAAGCATGATAATGGGACTATAGGAAAGTCAAAGGAAATAGAATAAAGAACTAGGAGACAAAAGGCAGTTATATAGGTCTAAATATAAGCATGTACATATGTAAGTATATATATATGTGTGTGTATATATATATGGATGGGGAAATAGATCTATGTGCATGTATTTATAGGTTTAGTATTGAGGTAATAGACGGACATTGGGCCTCCACTCAAGTACTCCCTCAATGCAAGAATACTTTTTTTCTATTAAACTGGCATTCCTGAGGCTCGCCTTCCTGACATGATCACTGAAGACAAATGGATACATAAGCAAATGTGGTAAAGAAAGCTGATGGAGTCCAACTATCAAAGATATGGCATGTGGGGTCTTAAAGGCTTGAAGGTAAATAAGCGACCATCTATCTCAGAAGCAACAAAACCCACATGGAAGACACAAACTAGCCTGTGTGATCACTATATGTCAAAGGGTTCAGGTATCAGGCATGAAAGAACAAAAAAATCAAATCATTGTGAATCTGGAGGAGTACAGATTGGGGACCTAAGACCCATCTGTAGGCAACTGTGCATCTCCTTACAGAAGGATGGCAGGAAGGAGATGAGTCAGTCAGGGTACAGTGTAGCAATGATGAAACATACAACTTTCCTCTAGTTCTTAAATGCTTCAACCCTGCCCCTTCAACTATCATGATTCCAATTCTACCTTACAAATCCAGCTAGACCAGAGGATGTACACTGGTACAGGTAGGAACTGGAAATGCAGGTAATCTAGGACAGATGAATCCCTTGGGACCAGTGGTGAGAATGGCAATACAGTTAGGGTGGAGGGAGGGTGGGGTAGAAAGGGGGAACCTATTGCAAGGATCTATATATAGCCTTCTCTTTGGTGGATGGACAACAGAAAAGTGAGTGGAGGTAGATGTTGGACAGTGTGAGATATGGCAAAATAATAATTTCTAAATTATCAAGAGTTCATGAGTGAGGGTGTTGTTGGAGGGAGGGGAAAATGATAAACTGATATAAGGGCTCAAGTAGAAAGCAATTGTTTTGAGAATGAGGATGGCAACAAATGTACAAGTGTGCTTGACATATGGATATATGTATGGATTTTGATGAATCGTATGAGCCCCCAATAAAATGATTAAGAAAGGAAAGATCTTTATATATGAGAGTATTTAAATATTGAGAAAACATCCCAGCCCAGTCTAGATCAAGTCCAGAAGTTCTATATTAGTCTATATGTCTGATGCCATCTATAAAGTCCTCTTCAGACTCATGAAACACATGCAATGACACTGAATGCAGGAAGATCACAGGCCAGTGTGTGAAAACTCTTGTGCATCCAGTGGTGTGGAAGCATCTAAATGCTGACAAGGGTCTCCACATGATTTTTTCAGAGGTCTGGTTCCATTAGCCTCTCTCCATTTGCCTTCTCATTTTGTAGTGAGTGAGCATGTGTCTTGCCTTTAGTGAGCTATTTATCTATTTAGCTCCTCCAAATCAAGGTCAGCAAGCTACGACCTGATTGACAGGCTACACTTCACCCCTTTCTGCTGAATCCTCAAATTGACACCATATTTTGTAACTACTACAGTTAGTGGGGAGGAACCATAAATATATACACAAAAGCTTCTTACAATGCGTGTTGCAGCAAAAAGCTGGAAACAGTCTAAATGTTGACCCTAGGGAAGTACTTAAATATATCGTGGTACATCCATAATATATAATATTATTGTTGTTACTTGTCAAGTTGACTCCAAATTATGACAGCCTATACAAAATACAAGGAAAAGCTATTCAGTTCTGTGCCACATTTACGATTGTTGGAATACTTCCATACATTGTTGTGGCTATTTTGCCAATCCACATCATCGAGTGTTTACCTCATTTTCACTGACTCTTTACCAAACACGATGTGTTTTTCTATCATTTTGTTTTTCCTGATATGTCCAAATAAGTGAACCAAAGTCTTACCATTCTCACTTCTAAGGAGAAGTCTGATTGTATTTCTTCTAAGACTGATCTGTTCATTTTACTGGAAGTCCACGAGAAGTTCAATATCAGTGAAGAATAATATACAATACTAGCAACTTGGGCTGAGCCCCAGTGGCATAGTTGTTGTGCATGGGACTGTGGCCCCCTGGGCTGGTGGTTCAAATCCAGCAACAGCTCTCCAGGAGCAAGGCTGGGCCACCTACTCCCACCACAGTACAGTGATGCCCCTCCCCAAATACTAGCAACTTATAAAAGAGAATACCAAGCTCCATATCTATTGATAAGGAAGGATGCCTTGTGGTATTGGGAAAGTCAACATTTCAGAGAAATACATAAAGGGATTTCAAAAAAAATTTGGGGAAAAATGGAATTAAAAGATAATTGAATTTTTCCTTGACTGGATTTGAGCCTTTTCATATAGTATAGAGAGCCTTGGTGATCTAGTGGCTATATGTTGGACTGCTCTCAACAAAGTCAATAGTTCAAAACCAACAACTACTCCCTGGGAGAAACACAGGGATTTCTACTCCTGTAAAGAATTAGAGTCTCTGAAATTTACAGCGACAATTCTTGACATCAACTCAATGGTAATGAGTTTGGTTTCTCAGTTTTTATATACAGTATATCCTATGTGGACTTATACATAAGACCATGCAGCCTATGTACTTCTAATTTCATGATATTCCTGGAGTTATGCTATGCAGTTGCCCTATGCAGTGTACTTTCTTATTCACTGATACAAGTGATGCAGACTCTTGGTCTCTTATGCCCTTCCGCTTAATCTTCCTTCTTCTTTGGTAAATCTTTGAAAATCTCTTCTCAATTGAACTTGACTTGGGTTTTCAATGTGGCTACAAGTTTATTTTATTTCAAGACAACTAATTGGACCAAGAGAGATAGATATGTAGCCTTCCCCACTAAACTCAGCAATGAAGCTCATTTCCTCACTCCCACTGCCAACATGGGCTCTCTTTTCACCTTCTCAGTGTGGGATACCACGGCCAGAGTTCTTCTTCTACCCTCTTTCAGAAGACGTAGGCACTATTTTGTAGCTCACTCCTTGCCCCAGCCCCAAATCTGGAATCATGTATTAGAGATTCCAAGAAGATTCTCATTCTTGTTAGAGGAGAAGTTTGGGGGTGAATCTAGGAGTTTCTACAGTTCTGCAAATACTGATCTAGGAGTTAAGGTGTCTCTATATAAGAAATGAAAAGGTGGTTCAGGGTAATGGCATAGGGAACTACATTACCCAAATATCGAGAAAGCTATATATTGCTTACTCTGAGATTGAATCTCCAGTAGAGAGTACATCTGGATATTTTCCGTGGTCTCTTATTAGACAAAGTATATTTTTTATTCTTTGACTTTGGACTTATCTATATACCTTGCATCATTCAATGTGATATTAATGGACTTGTTGTATTATTGCACATCTGCCTTACTGCTGAGAAGAAATGGCCCAGGACATCTAATCCTGGAAAAATGTGAGTCAAGTGGAGTGGTGTGGAATAGAAACCATAACTGGCATTTAAGTTCTGCCAACACCAGCTTCAATAAATGAACTGCAATTGACCAAGAGATATGAGTGAGAAATAGATGTTTGTATTTAGGGATCATTTCTTGAGTAGCATTTCTGTGACAAAAAAATTATTGATAAACATATTTCTTGAAAACAAAATCCACATTTTATTGGCACATCCATGAATGAACTCAAAGGATACCCTCTGTCGCTTTCTTAACAGCTAAATGCGTTTTTTGACTATATTCTGGTCAATGAGACAGATGCCTGTGAAATCTGATAAAAAAGAAGACATTGAACTAAAAAAAAATCTCTGTTATATCCTTCCCTCCTTTTTTTCCTGCTTCCACCTTCACAGATATAAAATAGGAAGCTTCAGCACCTCCATGATGGAAACCGAGTTCTAGGATGTTAGAAGAGGAAGGAAGGAGCCTTGGTCCTGCTAACTGTGAAGTCACTAAACCATCTGGATTGCCAACCTTCATATTGATCTTCAGAGCAGAAGAAACAATCACGTTCAAAACAGTCCTAATCCCAAAGCAATACTTGTCTGCCAGTTTGTCATAGTGTGCTGGCTTCAGTGTTACTGTGATACTAAAAGTTATGTCACTGGTAGTTCAAATAGTAGCAGGGTCTCCCAAAGTGGACAGATTTCAACAGAGCCTCCACACCAAGAACAGACAATGAAGAAGGAACAAGCGGCCTATTTCAGGCAAATTAACCACTAGATATCTTATGGGTAGTAATGAAACATTGCCAGATACTAAAAACCTCATGAGTAGAAGCAGAATATTCTCAAAGGTAGTGCCAGAAGATCAGCTCCTCTTTCTAAAAGACATGCAAAATCTGACTGAGGAAGAGCTGCATTATCAAAGTAGAGTTGATCATAAGGATGTAGGTAAAGTAAAGCCTTTGGGACCTTCATTTGCCTATGGAACATACCTCAGAATTGGAAGATACAGTTACAAGATCTATTAATAATTGGAACATGGAATGTACAAAGTGTGGACCTATGAAAATTAGGATTCATCAAAAATTAAATGGAATCCATAATTAAATAAATCCATAGCTTTGGTGCTACTGAACTGAAATAGCCTGGTTTGTCCATTTTGAATCAGGCAGTCACAGGGTTTACTATGCTAGGAATGACAGATGCAAGAGGAATCACATTATATTCATAGTCTAAAAGAATATCTCCAGGTCTATCTTGAAGTACAATGCTCTGAAAGGATGGTGGTTATCCTCATTCAAAGAAATCCAATCACTACAACTGTTGTATACAACTATTGCATAAATCAATGCACAGACCATAAACCTAGTGATTGAATCTTCTTCCATTGGCTTAAACTAATCTATGATTAATAACAAGTTTCAAAGTCTCCTTTTACATCTACTTTGCTCTTTTCTTTTTTTCCTGTTCTTTTAAATGATCTCTTGCTGTCTTCATGAATGAGGATCTTGTTATCTTCCCATGGCATATCAGATCTCCTGTCATTAGTGTTCAATGGGTTAAATATGTTCCTGAGATGGTCTTGTAATTCAGCTGGGATAGACTCAAGATTGTATCTTGACTCTTGTGGATTTGTTTTAATTTTCATCAGCTTTATCCTTAACTTACATATGAGAAATAAATGGTCTATTTCAGTTGACCTCTGGTTTGGTTTCAGCTACTGACATTGTTTCTCCATAGCTCTTCACACAGGTGTAGTAAATTTGATTTCTATGTATTCCATCTGGGGAAATCCATGTGTTTTGTCATCTTTTGCATTGTTGAAAAGGTCTTTGCCATGAAAAAGTGATTGGTTTTTGCAAAATTCTATTATAGGAGTTCCAGTTTCATCTGTATCACCAAGTCTATATTCTCCAGCTCCTATCTGTTCCTCTTTATTTCTAGCTTTTTCATTCCAACTGCCAGTAGTAATCAGTGCATCTTGATTGCACTTTTTACCAATTTCTGACTCAAGTCATGGGTAGAAATCTTCAGTCTGTTCCTCCTTAGCTTGGTTGGTGAATAAACTTGAATAATAGTTCTATTGATTGGGTTTTCTTTAAGTAGACATAATCTTATCACAGACAGCTCTGCACTTCGTGATGGAGTTAGCAAGATCCTTTCTGGCAATGGATGCCTTGCCATTTCCTTTGACTGTTTTACTCATTTTAATTGTGTTATTTCCATAAATCATGTGATTTTCTGATTCAAAAATAGCAAATACAGATCCATTCCAGCTCACTAATGCCTAGGATATTGATCTTCATTAGTTCTAGTTAATTTTTGACCACTTGCAATATTAATTAATACTTTTACATTTTCCAAGTTCTGATCATTAGCAGATTTTTAGTGCTGCTTATCCTTACTCTGAGTAGTGTCCCATCAAGAAACGAAGATCCAGAAGGCTCCACTTTCACAGGCTTCATCAGACTCGTGTCACCATGGTTGACTTTCTTTTAAACAATAAGTTCCTCTTTAGGCATTTTTTGAGTGTTTGAAGACCTGAGTGGCCCATTGTCCAGTAAGATCTTCAGCAACTTTCTTTGTTTAGGTTTTCGATGTCTGATAATGTTTCCTAAAATGATGCCTAAGGTTTTCAGTGACTTTTTTCTTTGAAATGGGAAGTCCCGTCCTTATTCATTATCTGTTCCAAATCTGAAAGCCAATCTGGAAGCTATTCACTTTAGGTGACCCTCCTGACATTTAAAATACCAGTGACATATTTTTCCAGTATCATAGCAATACACAAGCCATGGATGGAAAATTGGTAGAAATCATAGAGTAGCTAATGAAAATGGAAGAAATTATGGAGTCAAAGAGAACAGAATTTTTCAAAGGGCCATTTTATTTTTTATTTTTTATTTTTATTTTTTTGTTTTTTGTTTTTGTTTTTTTGTTTTGTTTTGGGCATCACTGCTCTCCGGTGGTGGGAGTAGGAGGCCCAGCCCCACTGCTGGAATTGAACCTCTGTCCCAGTGGGCCGCAGTCCCGCGCACAACCACTACGCCACCGGGGCTCAGCCCCCAAAGGGCCATTTTAAAAGACAAAATAAAATAATGAAATATGCGCACCCTAGATTTAGAAAATCAACAAGGAAGAACATGCGCAGCATATCTGAAACTGAAAGAACTAAAGACAAAAATACAATTCTTGAATTGCAGTGTTGAAAGACTATGGGCACAATATTGTATGGTGCAGAAAGCTTCAGAAAACAAACAAAAGAATAACCACAAACAAACCCCACCTAGTTGAGTCTACACCATTTCAAAACAAAGCATAATGGCAAGAACCAATGGTATTGAAGAAGTCTATTCAAGCTGCAGTGAAGGTGCTAGCCAAAAGCAAGGTTCCAGGAATTGATGAAATAGCAAATGAAATGTTTCAACAAGTTGCTGAAGTGCTGGCAGCTCCCACTTGTCTGTGCCAAGAAACTTGGAAGACAGCTACCTAGCCAACTGACGAGAATAGATCTGTATTTTTACTCATTAGAATGAAAGGTGACTCAAACAGAATTCACAAACAAATTCAGCAGAATGTACAAACAGAATATCAGATGCATTAAAAATTTGTTGAAGATCATCCAACAATAGTTACAGCAGTGCGTTGACAGGGAGCTGCCAGAAATTCAGGCCAGGTTCAGAAGAGAACAAGAGTTATTATTGTTGATGTCGAATGGCTCTCGGATAAAAGCAGAGAGCACCAGAAAGAGCTTTACTTGTGTTTTATTGACTATGCAACGACATTTGAATATGTGGACAATAACTAACTGAGAATGGGGATTACAGAGTATTACATTGTGCTTGCATAGAACCTGGGTATGGATCAAGAGGCATTTGTTCAAACAGAACAAGGGGATACTACCTCATTTAAAAACAAAAAAGATGTGCTTGAAGGTAGTAGCCTTTCAATATACATAGTCAGTCAGGATACTGAGCAAATAATCAGAGAAGCTGAACTATATGAAGAATGTGGCATCATCAGTAATAATATTCAATATGCAGTTCAATATGCAGCCTCCTTGCTGAGAGTGAGGTGGAATTGAAACACTTGGTATGCTCAAGTAACTTAGTCTTTAATATGATTGCAACTTTTAAAAAGCCAAATAATTCACAACTGGACCAAAGATGACATCATGATCAATGGGGGAAAGTTTGAAATTGTCGAGGATTTCATCTTGCTTGGATCCACAGTCAGTACTTACGGAAGCAGCAGTCAAGAGACCAAAGACACATTGCATGGGGTAAATGTGCTGCCTGAGACTGTTTTAAAGTGTTAAAAAGCAAGGACATGACTTTGAAGAACTAAGATGTCCCTTATTCAAGCCATGATATTTTCAATTGCTCTATATGTATGTGAAAATTGAACAGTGAATAAGGAAGAGTAAATTGATGCATTTGAATTATGGTCCTGGAGAAGAATATTGAAAATACTATGGACTGCCATAAGCACAAATAAATCTGTCTTAAAAGAAGTACAGCCAGAATTCTTCATAGAAGCAAGCATGGCGAGTCTTACTCTTAAGTATTTTGGACATATTACCAGGAGAGACCAGTCCCTGCAGATGATCATCATGTTTGCTAACATAGAATGGTAGCAAAAAAAAATGAGGAAAACCCCAGACAAAATGGTTTGTTATCATGGATATAGCACTGGGCTGAAATGTAAAAGTATTTCTAGGATGGTAGAGGACTGAGTGATGTTTCATTCTGCTGTACACTTGGTTATTTTGCCCTAGAACTGACAGGGCAGCATCTGACAACTATGTAAGTGGTAGCATTGTATAATGTTGAGTGAGGATGTACAGCATGCTACCTATGTATTCTCTCACTGTAAGTATATTAAAATGCAATGTTTATAAAATAAAAATAGGATAGGGAGAATGTTTCCTGGTGATGAGTAATTATAGTTAGCTTGGATGAGAAAGCAGAGTGCTAGGGGAGAGAGAATTCTTAAAGCCAACAGAAGATGAGTATTGGCTTCTCATTCTAACTAAGAGTAAACACTGCTGCCGTCATCTTAGACACATATTTTAACTTCTTGGGAGTTTCAGTTTTCTCACTGGTAATATGGAGCAATGTGATAAAACTCAGTTATATACTTAATTGTAACAAGGTGACATCAGTTATTACAATCATGTGATGTGGTTATAAAATTCACCATTTTATTGAGGCAGTTTTGGGAATAAAGGTATGATACCAGAAGTGTTCTAGTTACTTGAGGTGTAACACAGCTTCATTTTGGGCTTGACTCTTTGCTTAGTGAAAGGATTTTTCAGTCCAGTGTTTAGTGCACATGTAGTTTATATCAATCGGCCTGTTTCCTGTATATTTGCTAAAGGAGAACATATTTTCTCTTTTTTCTTTCCACAAGGTAAATGGAAGGCCAGCTAAACAATTATATATGCATTACCTTCCCACTGATGCAATCTATGTTTTATAAAATTGAGTTTTGGGGTTCCCATTTATTTCACAATACAGGATATTACTATAACAACTGTTACATGAGTATGTCTGAGAGTTGTTGCAAAAGTCACATGAGCATCAATAATGGGATAATGCTTTTTAAAATATGGAAACTTATGGGAATGCCAGTATTTGAATTGAAGAAAAAAATGTGAGTGAATACTGGGGGATGTACAGAGACACACGCAGATATATCAGTCCTATGCAAACAACACAGTGAGTATAGCTCCAATCCTGCTTTCTCTGTTGAATATGACCATTAGGAAAATTGTGAGGGGTCTCTTTAGAAACTCAAGGATAAAGAAACTGAGGTGAAAACAAAAAAAAACATGTCTATATACAAGGTGAGTAGAAAATATAACAGATGATGTTGATGATCATTTTTATTACTCTGATGTCATTGTGCTACTAAATATAAGGAATAATTGTTATTGTTGCTGTTGGAATTTTGTAGTATACTGACTCTTTTAAGGTTCTTTAAAAACATTAACTAATTTTCTTTTAAGAACATCTTCCAAGGAGGTGGTTCAGTTTGACTGGTTTGCCTGACTTATGAAACCTGTGTGAAATTTACCTTCAGCTGTTATTCACTAGCGTAGCTCTCTTCCTAAAGTTAGCCATTCATAATTAATTTTCACTCATTTCTTCTTTGATAATGTTTGTTCATTCATTTGTGTGCTCTTTTTGAGTTTATAACCACTCACTTTTCATATATGTGTCTACTCACTGTTCTCCACCCACGAGCCCAGGTAAAGCTTGTTGGGAAATATGAGGTCCTATGTGTGTCTGGTTACCTTATGGGGTGCAAAGGGGGAGAGAGGTCAGGGAGAAAGATGGAGGAGTGCTGACTCTGTGAAAGCTGGTATTTCCATAGAACCTCTCACCTTTGAGACTGCAGACTACTAACCAAGCGGCCCGTGGTGAACTGGGGTCATTGCTAGTCCCCAGCAACCCAGTCAGGAAGATGAGATGGATGCAGAAGGGGAGGAGAGGAAGAACCTGGGCACATCGCTGTTTGTCTCTAGGACTGACCATCACAATCTTCCAAAGTATTAGCCCCTGCTTTCCCTTTGCCTTCTAAATTATACCTTCATTTTCCTCTTAGTTACCTCTAATCCAGAGCCACGAGGGAAGGGAATTCTAGACAGGACATCCTACCCATATTGGAATTTTCCAGCCTCAGAAGAAAGTCAAGTTGTCAATTCATGATCTAACTATATACCACACTAGGGAAGTTCTCATATTGTACACTGTGAATATATTGACTTTAATGCTCTCTCTAGATCAGAAGTAGGCAAACTATGGCCTGAGGGACAAATCCTCTCCACTTTTTGTAAATAAATTTTATTATTAGACTACAGTTATGCTCGTTTGCATTTTGTCTGTGACTGTGTTTGCCCCACAATGATGGCAGAACTGGGTAACTGTGCCAGAAAGCACGACCTGAAAAGCCTGACAAATTTATTGCCTAAAATGTAAAAATTTCAACCCCTACTCTTGGCTTCTGAGAGATGAGAAGGCAGAGCTTTTTATTTATTTTTGTGCCCATGCTATCAGTGCCTCACACATTGCATAGAAGTGTCTCATAAATGTTTGTGGAATGGCTGGATGAATTTGTAAGATAAACACACTATCATAATTATTAGGACATGAATTTCACGCTTTCCGACTGTAAGTAGAGAGAGGTATTGGAGAAATAATGTTCTGGATTTTTTTTTGCGTTTTGAAGCAGGAGATATGAATCTTTATGCAGTGGTATGGGTGTCAGGAGATATTGGATCAATTTGAGTGCTAAGTTAAAATAAGTAAAGAAACAAGTGAAAGATTGAATAAATAAGATGGGAAAATAGAAATTAGAGAACTTCAATTCTACACTTAGTTCTGCTCTTTCCTAACCAGATGATCTTGAAGACGCCAGGGTTCAGGGTCTTCTGAGCATCTTTTTTGTCTTCGATGTTGTTCTTGCTTGTTATCAAGTGGGCTCAGCCTCATGGCGACGCCAATGCACAATAGAAATAAAACCCGCCTGTTTTTTCATCATTTTCATAATCACTGGAATATTCAGGTCCATTTTTCTTCTCTCTGTGTATTGCAAGTGTCTTCTTGGCCAATATTCTTGGAGGACATCTTGGGCAATATTCTGTGGTGGGATAATTTCTTCATTGCTGAATTTTGAGGAAGTATATCACGATGCCCTTTTTTCTATTCTGTTTTAGTCTAGAAACCCCATTAAAAGCTGTTTCCCAGGAGTGATCCTGCTGGTATTTGAAATGTCCCTTGCATAGCTTTCAGCATCACAGCAACATGAAGGTACCACAGGATAGCAAAGGAAAGCCAGGTGGTGGCGGCTGCTATGTAATGAGCAATGTGTGGTTGACCCTCCTTAGATAGCTTATGCATCAAGCTAACAGCATGATGTCCTAAAATTCTATGAAAACGTACAAGCACTATCCAGGACTAACTTTGCACTCAGAAATAATTTTCACCAAGTGAACAGAGATTTAGGGCAATGAAACTATTTAGTATGATCTTGTAATGGTGGACCAATGGCATCTTGCATGAATCAAAACCCAGAGAACAGGACGACGCAGAATGAAATCTAATGGAAGCTTTGTACTTTTGATGTTGTGTTGTCAGGAACTTTTCAGTAGGTCACTGTGGTACTCAGATTGATATATTTGTTGGATCCACCAGATCAATCAATGGTTGTTCCCTTCCTTGGTGTTTACCAAGCATGGTGATTTTTTTCCAGGTGTTATTCCTCATAACATACCCAACATCTTGCCATCTTCATGTCCCAGGGTCATTCTGGCTGTATTTCCTCCAAGACAGGTTTGTTTGCTCTTTTAGGACTTCTGGTACTGTCAATTTCCTCATTCCAATACGGTCATAATTCAGAGGCATCAACATTTTTGTGGTCTTCCTTATTCATCATCCAGCTTTCATACCCACTTGAGATTAGAAATACCCTGGCATGGGTCACCTACATCTTAGTCCTTGAAATAACCTCTTTAATGCTTAGCACTTTAAATAGATCTTGTGAAACAGATTGCCTCATGCAGCACATCATTTGATGGATGTGTTTAGCATTTTCTTCCCCGTCTGGTTTTGTATCTTTAAGTCTTTGCACATATTATGATAATGCTTGACTTTGGCTTCAGAGCTGCCTTTTGATATTTCTGACTCACTTCTTTGACTTCACCATGTATTCCATTTCTCTTTTCTACTTTATATCTACACATTCAAAAACAAGTTGCAGAGTCTCTTTTGACATCTACTTTGACCTATCCTGGTATTTTAAGCACTGCTGGCAAAACTTCTAGAATTGCAGCAACTCACAAACACTGCAATAGGACAAAATGACAGATAAGTGGTGAGTATGTATTTTAATTAATAATAATGTAGCAATATCATTCATCAATGCTAATAAAAAGACTACATGGATGCTAAACAGACAGACAGATGGAAAAGCTTTGACTTTTTGGACAATAGTCTGTAAATTTTAAAATGCTCTAAAACCAAAATCTATTAAAAAATTAGTAGGCAGTAGCATGTTTGCTAAATCTATGTTCTTTTTGTGCTATCGTATGGGTCCTAATTTTGACATCTTGGCCGAGTCAATCAGGAACTGTAGCCATGCCACTAATGTGTCCTGTGGTACTTCACATGTCAGAGTTAGGGATGTGGGTGGAAAATGGCTCTTCAAAACATTCCTCAGATCTTCATTTCTCCTGGGAAATGACGGTCAGTTTTTCAGCAGCTCAGTGTTTGGTAACCTTTAGGGAACTTACTGATTTAACATGTCTTGAAAGATGCTAACAAATATGTGATCTGCTGATAGCAACAGGGAACCAAGCCTTAAGAGGGCATCGAGTGACTTATTTTCAACTGTTCTGGCTCAGGGCTCCTCAGTCACCACTGCATACCAGGAAATTATTTTAAATAAAGTTTATGTTCCTTTCAGTGGTCCTTCCCTCCCACCCCCCTTCTGTATTCCCTTCCCCTCAATCCCTGGAGATTGCACTCCATTTGCATGTCATGTAGCTCTCTATTGCTGAATGGAATCATTGCATGGAGAAATAACCTAAATGGAAGAGCAATCTGGTCGGGTAGATTGCTGAAGTTCACTGTGTCAAAGCAATCAGGTTCCAGAAATGATTTGCAAAAACCCATTTATTTATTGTTCCAGAGAACTGATACAAAATGGAATCTGTAGAGCTGATCTTTGAAAAAGACTGAAAAGCAGGACCGAGCTCTTAGAAAGGAAAAGAGAGGAACGCACCTTAGAATTAGAATTAGTTCTTCTGTGAAAGGACTTTTCAGCACCTTATACCTCATTACCCCCAGGCCCCCCACCCCCACATTCAACCCCTTTTTCCATCTCCTCCATTGGCTCCACTTTGAAGAGAGAACTCTGATTGGGCTGCACTTTTTACGTGGCTCAGAGGGAAATCAAGGGATATTCACAAGTCTGCTGTGAGCTGGCATTTGTTCATTTGGAAATGGCTAATATCTAAATGTACAGTCTCATTTATAGATACTGACATACAGGATCAAAAGGTTCTAGGGGTAAGTGACGTGTAGAACAGAAAGAGCAAGGGGGTTGATGGGAGCAAACAAAGGGAAAAAAGGAAGAGAAAGGTGGTTTTTTGTGTTCTTTTTTTTCTTAACACAGACCAAATCTTCAAAATGATCTCATTTCTGAGAACACTTGAACAGGTTGGCAATACTGCATCCTTTGTCTCTGGCCCTCTCCCCAGAGAGCGTCTCATTGTGTTTTCACCATGGTTCTCAGTGGGGTGAGCTTGGGGCCCTGCGGCGACTCATCTGAAGGACAGTTTGGGATAAATCCAACTGAAACTCTTGGGGACTTTCCTAAATGGTGAGTGTCAGCAAATACTTGTACAGAAACTCAAGTTCAAACATAGTAGAAATGTCACAAGATGTCTTGGTCTTGAATGGCTTTTGTCGTGTAGCACAAATAGACATTTATCTCTCTAGAAGCCAGACTCTGTGTGGTGCAATGTTTCAGGCAGGCTATTAGAACTCCATCACACCAAATTTGAGATGACTGCTATTTGTCTGGCCAGAGGGGCCAATTTTCTAACCCTTTACGAGATATCAATAGTTGTTTGACAGGCAAATTCTGGAGAAGGGCTTAATTCGGGTCCTCGTCAGGTTAGTCTTGTTACTGAACACATTGTTATCTTTTTAATTGTGAGTTCATTATAGTTACCTTACAGATATTGCTCACAAAATTTCCATTTTTTTCTCTTAATGAAAAGGGGCCCCTCGGGCAAGCACTAGGTTCCCATTTCTGGCATAAGTAACAGAAACCATTGATAGCCGAATTGGGCAAGAAATTCAGCTCCTCAGCACCAACTTTATCATCGGGCTGCTAACAGTGCTATGTGCTACTCTTGCATGCCCCTTTCTCATCTGTATCACCTCCTAGACACTGTAGATGTTTGATGTGAACAGAGAGTTGTCTACCAGTGCAGCCTCTTCCACAATGACTCTCTTTGTTCCTTTTTCCCTCTTGTCCACTCTCAGCTAGGTAAAATATTTCTTGTGGTCCAGATGCCACGGTTTCAAATTGTATTGGTCCAGGTCAGTCTTGGTCAGTGAGGAAACACCAGAATTGATCGGATTTTGTACAATGGATTGTATCAGAATAATAATAGTAATATAGAATAATAATAATAATAGAATTGTGGATCAAAGCCCTCCTAGAAAGCGAATTCCACCCCCAGCCTCCTTCTATTTCAACCCCACCCCTGCCCCCTAGCTGAGAAAGCAAGGTGAATAGTATGAGTTGCATTCACATCTCTTGGACTACTGAGTGGAAAACAATGGCGACCGGCTCAAAGATGGTGCCAACTACATGGTCTTGGAGGTGTGTCGCTCTCTATAGCCTTTGTAATAATCTGATTTCCCACACCAGGCTGATTGTTGAAAGGGGTAAATATGCTATTTACAAGTCTCTCATTTCAGCAATTTGCTACATAACCTTTGCTGTTGTGATTATTATGCCACTTGACTCGATTTTTAAAAATTCCAATATGTGTCAATAATGCTTTGTGGAAAACAAACTATCCAGTATGAAGCAGTTTAAAGTTCTGCAGAATCATTCCTTTCAATATCATTTGCAAAAAAAGTGGAGGTGAGGTGGGAGCAATGGGGGACATAGCAAGCCTCCTCCGTGGTCTGTTAGTTCCTGCTTAGGTCCTGTTTGTATTGCTCCTGCACCGTTTGCTCGCTCTACACTTTGTATTCCTAAACAGATGGTAAGTTCCTTGCAGACAGGAGCTTAAAGCCCAGCAAAGCCTGGCTGGTTGATTTAAATGAAATGGCTTTGTTTGCTTCTTTAGGCTAAGGTTGTGGCAGGGATTGGAATTTGGAATTCGTAATTCCAAATAGGATGTCCTGGGAATAAAGGCTGCCCCGTTCCTTCTAATCATTCCATCTTAAACAGGGTTTTTGTTTCTTGTTTTATCAAAGGGTCCTAAAATTCTTCCTCCCGAGGGTCCTGTTCACTGAAGATTGTGTAGACATGCTTTTTTTGGAGGGGGTAGCCATCACTGCCCCCTGGTGGTGGGAGTAAGAGGCCCAGCCTTGCTCCTGGAGAGCTCTGCTGGATTTGAACCTCCAATCCCATGGGCCGCAGTCCCGGCATAACCACTACGCCATGGGGCCTCAGCCCCTAGACATGCTTTTAAAAACAAACATTTAACAATTATTTTCTTTCTGGTGAGAGAAAACCACTTGGAAAATAAAGCTTCCTCCATTTAGTTTATCCACGCTTATGGCGATCATCCAGTGTATAAATGTACCAAAGTTTCTTTATCCATTCTTTTACTGGTGGGCATTTAGTATGTTTCTATCTTCTTGCCATTGTGAATAGTGCTGTGATGAACATGGGTGCATGTGTCTATTTGTGCTACGAATATTTCTCATTTCTTCAGGATATACATCTAGCAAGGCCACTGCTGGGCCATGTGGAATTTCTATAGGCAACTGTTTGAAGAAGTACCTTATGGCTTTCCACAGTGGTTGTACATATTTACAGTCCCACCAACAATATATGAGGGCTCCAGTCTCCACCTTCTCTCTGGCATTTGTTGTTTTGCTTTTGTTTTTAATTTGGCTATCATTGTCAGTGTAGGTTGATAATGAACTGCCACACTTTGACTCAGCAACTGAACATGTTGCTTACATGATCCAGGGATTCCACATTGCTCATAGTTCCAAATTATTAGTTCAAAAATGTGGACCTGCTTGTAAGGAAGTTAGAAAGAGGAATATGTAATGAGGAACAACCTGATAGAATGTTTACTGAGTTGGGTACCAGGCTCTGACCTGGGCCGCAGGTTCAAGTACATATGATTGGACTGCGTGATCTATTTGACATGAAATTTTAGCATCAGAATTGAGTAGAAACTAATAATATCCACCCTCCATCTGCCTGTGAGTTTGTCATACTGTGGTGACTTGTATGTTTTCATCATGCTGGAAACGACCTCACTGGTATTTTTAATGCCGGCAGGATCACCCAGAATAAGAAAAGACTTTGCAGAACAAATCTCTGTCCACTTTGAAGAGTCCTTGTATCTCAATGAATGTATTACCATTCAAAGTAAAGAAGATCCAAATCTGCACCGGTGGACCAATGAGCAACATCCTGATGTTGATGAGAAAGGTTGAAGTTGTCCAGGATCACATCTTGCTTTGATCTACCATCAGGGCTCATGGGAGCAGAAGTCAAGAGATCAAATGGCATCTTGCATTGGGTACACCTGGTGCACTAGACCTCTTCAAAGTGTTGAAAAGCCAGGATGTTATCTTGAGGACTGCACCTGACCCAAGCCATGGTATTTTCAATTGCCTCATATGCATGTGAAAGTTGAACACTGGAGAAGCAAGACTGAAGGAGAATGAATGCATTTGAATTATGGTGCTGGAGCATAATACGGAAAACACAACTGATTACAAAAAGAACCAACAAATCTGTCTTGGAAGAAGTACAGCTGGAGTGCTTCTTAGTGGCAAGAACAGGAGAGTGCATCTCCTGTACTTTGGACACATTGTCAGGAGGGACCAATGGCTGGGGGAGGACATCATGCTGGGTAAAGTAGCAGGAGCTGCAAGAAAGAGGAAGGACTTCAACAAGATGAATAGAGGGATGAGTACAGTGGCTGCAACAATAGGATCAACCATTTGAACCACAGTGAGGCTAGTGCAGTACCAGGAGCAGCTGGTCCGTTCTGTGGTACATAGGTGGTTACGTGTCAGGACTTGATGGTGCCTAATGACAATCGTGTCAATTTCTCTGCTCTGCTTGCTTCTTCTAACCTGGAAATTGAGGCACAAAGAGAGAAAGGAATCTGTCACCCAGCTATCAGATGGATTATCCTTTTATTCAGTCACTTACTCATTCACACATTCTATCATTCCATATGCCCTTATTGAGTTCCTGCAGTGTGCCAGGCAGTGAAAGCTTATGAATTCTTTTCTGTCATGCTCTAAATAATGGCTCTGATACTTCAGCAATTGATTTCATTAATTACGTTAATTTTATTCATAATGTGGGAGACATAAGAAATAGATGCCGAGTAATGCTAATTTCGGAATTAATATTTTGCGCTCAGGTCCTTGCCATTTTTTAAGGGAAGGTTTCTGCAGCACTATTAGAATTCAGAAATGGAAGCATCTGTTTCTCTCTTCACTCATTGAAGTGGGATAGACTCCTGCCTGGAGAATTAAAGTTTCTGAAACTTTGATGACTTCTGCCCTAGTTTTGCATTAGCTCTTGGGAAGTCATCTAGTAGGTGCTGGAAATTCTATCTTTTGTTTTCCTGCCCCCTGGATTTCTTTATCCTGGGTCAGAGAATGGATGAGAAAGCGATCTCTTCTCCTCTCATTCACTTCTCCTCCTCTTTTGCTTTTCCGTTGCACATCCTGGGGTTGGGGGTGGGGGTGTGTGACTCGCACTTAGAGCCAGGGAAAGGTGCCTGGGGCCTGTGTCCCTTTCAAGTTTCTCCTCATGCACCTTCATCCATCAGTTCTGTTTTTGTATTAATCTCACACCCAAGGGGAGGGTTTCTTATGAACAGTGAAGTGGAAAACTTTATTTACCTACAGGCAACAACGACCTCATCCTACGAAACTGTTTCAGGATTTGGTGAAGAGATGCTTGTTTCAGTGGAAGAGTTTTGCTCCCAAGGAAATTCCACAGGCTTCCTTCCTCTGCTGCCCTGTAGGACATTGGTTCTTTATTGTCTCTTGGGTGGGCTTCAAATTTGCCTGTTTCTCTGTCTTTGGCTGTAACAGTGATAGACTCACCAGACCCCTTGACTGCTGCCAACATATGGGCAATCATGGTGAAGGTCTTCTGGAAAGCTGAGAAAACCAAGTTAGGGAAACTTCCTTGCTGGAGGGGTCTGGAGGTTTGCTTGGCATAAGGAGACTGTTAAGGGGAAGCACTGGAGATCTCTAGAGTCCCTTTCCTTCAAGCTCTCCTGGACTATCACTCACCTCCACCCTTCTACCCCTGCAGTTATCTTCAAAAACTCTGATCTGGCCATATCTGGTAAATGCAGTCTCTATCATAAGTGCCCCTGATAAGCTGACATTTTATTTAGTTATAATTATGAGAGCTCATCTGTAATCTCGTGGTGTTTGGTTGGTGTCATAGACTCCAAGCTGCCTGTAATTTTTGTAGTCTTGGCAGGCTCCAACAATTTGCTTGAGAGTTCTCGCCTTTGTGAGCTGGGAGACTCCTAACTGTCCGTGGTTATGTGCGTGAGTGCTCTCATCTGTGATCTCTATATTACTTGGAATGGCTCCACGTTGTCTCTCCTGGAGAAAAGCCTGCTCATGCTCACTCTGTCCAGTTGGTCTTTCTATGCTAATAAAACTATAACTAAGAAAAAATGGGAGTTTTTAACTGTAGCAATGCTTTTTTTTTTTTAATATATAATCCGGATTTGCATGAGAAATGGTCCCTTAATACTTCTCTAAAATTTCTATTTCACAGCTCCACTTGTTTTGCAGAAATTCAAATACATGAGATATTTCTTATGTAGAAGTTTTTATAAGTCTCTACAGGATTCAGGGCAGAAGGGTAATGAGTCATTCAGCTTTGTTGTTTTTTAATTTTTTTATAGAACTCAGTTTTGATTTTATAAAATGTATATACTTGTGAATTCAATTGTTTAAATATTATGAACAGTCAAAAGAATGGTTCTTTTTGACAGATTTTTGTATGCATATATGAATTCTAAAATTTAGATCTTTGCAAGTGACTTGAGTTAGGTACTATAAATGTTTGTTTTTTAAAAAGAGAGAAATTTAGAAGAAAAAAAGTTCTTTCCCTTGCTCAGCCAGAGCTAGGTAAGATATGCAAGTGAACATAGTTCATTTTACTTAACTTCTGAGTAGAAATAGCCAGTGGTCACAAGGAGTTGAACCAAACAAAAATTAAGAATAACAAACAATAAGTCAATGACTCTTACTTTCTTGATACCCTGTGAAGCAGTTTCTGCCCTATCTTGTGAGGTTGCTTTAATGTAGACATATTGAAGAATCTAAGAAAGCTAAATTTAAATAAAATAAGTCCATAAATAATTTCAAGTCTTTTAACGTGATATTCAGATATTAAAAGAGTTAATAGATGTTTGTTGTAATGAGCTCACATTTAAAAAAAAGATACCTGCTAAATAGCATGCTCATTTTTTCTAATTTTTAAGAATTATAAAGGGGTATTCAAGAACAATAGCTGAACTCATTATTTGATATAACCAATTTTACTCTCTGACTGAAAGTTTAATTAATAGTATTAAAAAGAATTAATTTCTTGCTGTTGGGGGGAAAATATTTGATTACGAGTTTAAAAGTCTAATTCATTCTTTAAATAGTCTGGCTTCCAGGTGAATACTAGATTAGATTTTCCTACAAGACTGGCAGTTTAAACATGTTCGATAGGACCACAGAAGAAAAGCCTGGTAACCTGTTTCTGTAAAGATGAGAGCCAAGTCAACCACAAAGGGTCCAGTTCTGCTTGGCAACACACGGGGTAGCCATGAATAGAAATTACTTGACTGCCACTAGTTCAGCAGTTTTTAAAAATTACTAACATTGAAATTGTGGCTAAGATTTGAGAATCTGAAGCAAGAATACATGGGTTCAAATTCCAGCTTTGTACGTTACTAGCTGTGTAATCTTGGGCAAGTTACCTGATCTCTATGTCCTAATTTCCTCATTTGTAAAGAAAGATTACAATGCCTACCTCATAGACTTGCTAAATAAATTAAATATATTATTATTATTATTTTATGTACATAATTCCTTACATTGTCTTTCTACCACACTAAAGGCAATAGCAACAACTTTCTTTTCTTTCTTTTTTTTTGGGGGGGGGCATCACTGGCCTCTGGTGGGGGTGAGAGGCCCAGTCTTGCTCCTGGAGAGCTGTTGCTGGATTTGAACCGCCAAGCAGTGGGCTACAGTCCTGCACTCAACCACTAAGCCACCAGGGCTCAGTCCCAGCAATAACTTTCTATTCAACCTCTGTATTGGTCTGTATTGTTGAGAGAAACAAAACCAGTGACACTCAGATGTGTATGAAAGAGGTTTACACCACAAAGCAGTCTTCTATCAAGAAGGGCTGCCAGCCCAGTCGAACATATGTCCATGGGTCTGATGCTGGCTAGAATCCTCTTCAGATGGATGCCACTGCATACCAATGATGCAGCAAGGTGAAGCGGGTTGCAGGAAGACCACAGGATGTGGGATGCTGAGTTGTGTGGATTCAAGGCCAGTGGAAACATAGTAGGGTAACAATAGATCTCAGGGGTCAGTTGACAGGCTCACAGTCCAGCAAACAGGAAGGTGAAGGGGCAGAGAGACTAAGGAGGGGTCTCCAGTATCTCTCTTACATAAAGGTCACACCTAAGAGGCATCATCAGCTTGTGACCTGGTTGAAAGGTTGGATTCCATCCCTACACAAGTGAAAGTTGACATACAACCTAACTCTCATACCACCCCTTAGGAGAGTGGGAAATATCTGTTGCTAGATGTCTTTAAGCCAGTTCTGACTCATAGTGAGCCTATGTACAATACAATGAAGCACTACCCAGCCCTGAATTTCCCTCACAATTGTTATATTTGAGTCCATAGTTGCAACTATTGTGTCACTCCAAATCATTGGATGTATTCTGTTTTCCCCATGATCCTCTATTTTAATAAGCATGGTGTTTTTCCCCCCAGGGGATAGTTTCTCCTGATTATATACAACATGAAATCTTGTCATCCTTGCTTCCAAGGGAGCATTGTGGCTACACTTTTCTTAAGACAGATTTACCTGTTCTTCTGACAGAGATGGTACTTTCAATATACTTCACTGAACCATCACTCAGATGCATCAATTTCACTCCCGTTTTCCTTATTTGTTGTCTGGCTTTCACATGCATAGGACGATATTGACAATACCGTTGCTAGTGTCAGGAGCAGGTGAGTCCACACAATGACAGCTTTGCTTTTTAAAACCCATGAAGGTTTCATGCAGCAAATTTACCCACTGAAATACATATGATTTCTTAACTTTGCTTCCATGAGCATAGATTTTAGATCAATCAACATGAAATCCACGGCATTACTCTTGTCTCTGTATATCAGTTTGTTGTCTACTGGTCCAGCTGTGAGGATTTGGGTTTTGTATACACTGTTGTAATTCATACTGATCTTGGTATGATGTGCTATTCGGTTTTAGCAAGCAAGCTTGTGTTATCTGGACATGGCAAGTTCTTAATGAGATTTACTTTAATTTGGCTGCCAAGTTCTTCATATAGTCCAGTTCTTGGATTAATTAATCACTGAATAAGTATGGCTAAAGGATATAAACTTGGTACATATCTTTTTTGAATTTATATCATGTACTATCCCTTATGGTTTTTGAGCCATTTATTTTTTTGAGCTATAATTAACATATCAAAACAGTCAGTAATTCATTCAGATCAAGAAAGGTTGTATAATCATCATCACAATTAAATCCGGAGCTTTTCTTCTTTCCTGTACTCGTTGATGTTGACATTCCATTTTCTCTATCCTCTCCTCTGTGCTCCCAGGCAGTCATTAATCCACCTACTCTGGTTTCTGTATACAGAAAAAGAATACAAAAACAAAGGCCAGCAGCAAATAAGAACTCAGCAACAATGACCATATCACACAGAGAAAGATTTCCGCACTCTATGAGAGCAGAGTACAATAAAAATTTAGATCCCATTCGGTTCAGAGGAAGATCAAATGACAAGGTGTTACATTTCAACTGCTAAATCCACTTTGTAGTATTTTATGTCTGATATTTGGGCTGTTTGCATTTCTAGTTTACAAGTACTGGGCATTAACTAGGGACTCAATATACATGGGGATCCAGCAAATGGAATTTGGACCACCCCTGTCATTCAATGCTTGCTGAAAACAGGAATACTCCTTGTTCTCTTTGAACAACTGCATCGTGGTCTATGTAAAGTACCACATAAGCACAAGTAAGGGTTCTGGAATTACCATTCTCTGTAATGTTACCAAAGTTTGTTATAATTCTTACAGTTTAATGTGCTCACATTGTCACTGAAATACAAGTAAACACTTTCCTGGTGTTCTGCTTTTAGTCAAGATGCATCTGATGTAAGTAAAGATATCCCTTGTGTGACATCATCTGAATCTAGCTTGAATTTTGGCAGCCCCCCTGCTGATGTACTGCTGCTTCAATTATCTGCAGCAAATTATTACTTGCACAAGATATTGCCTCTTTAGAGTATTTATAGTAAAGATGTTACTTTGAGGACTAAGGTGCACCTGACCCAAGTCACAGTATTTTCCTTTGCCTTGTATGCATGTGATAGTTGGACATTTTAATAAGAAAGACAGAAATAATATTGATGCATTTCAATTGTGATGCTACATAAGAGTACTGAAAGTACCATGGACTGCTAACTAGACAAACCAATTTGTCTCATAAGAAGTGAGGCCATGGCTGAGCCCCAGTGGCTTAGTGGTTGTGTGCAGGACTGCGGCCCACTGGGTTGGCGGTTCGAATGCAGCAGCAGCTCTTCAGGAGCAAGGCTGGTCCTCCTAATCCCACCAGAGAGCAGTGGTGCCCCCCCCGCCCCCTAAAAAGAAGTGAGGCCAGAGTGCTTCTTAGGCAAGGATGGCAAGGCTTTGTCTTGCATACTTTGGACATATTGTCAGGGGAGACCTGGAGAAGGACATCATGTTTGGTTAAGTGCAAGAGAAGGAAAACGAGGAAGGCCCTCAATGAGATGAATTGACAAAGTAGTGGTAACCATGAGCTCAGACATAGGAACAAATATGAGGCCGGCACAGGACTGTGCAGGGTTCTGTTGTGCCTAGGGTCACAATGGGTCAGAACCAAATCGATGGCACCGAACAAGAACATATGATCTTGATGATCTAGCTCACGATTTTCAAAAACATTCTGGTGTGTCTCCTTTCTTTGGCAGGACACAAATTAGGATTTCTTCTAGTCAGTTGGTGAGATCGCTGTCTTCCAAATTTTTTGGCATTGAGGAAGGAGTACTTCCAGGACTGTCTTGATTTATGGAAGAATTTCCATTGACAATCCATCATTGGAAATCGATTGGGGAAAAACAAAATCCTGGTGTTTTGTCTCACCCTAATACCGTCCGTGCAACTTGGACTACTACCTTCAGTGCCGTGACTTTTTGGTTACATGCCCCCACTGGAAATGGATAAAAATGGTCCATCAACTCTTTTTGGTACTGCAACTTTGTATAATTCTTTCATCTTTTGATGCTTCTTGCATCAGTCAATATTCTGCCCATAATTTCCTTCTATTTCAACTTCAAGCTTGGATTATCTTTTCTTTTTTTTTTTAGCTTGAGTGATATTATGTATGCTTTTTCCTTCTGGTTTTCTAACTCCACTCTTTGCAATGCCAGTATGAAGCTTTATTTTGTCTTCGGTATCCACCTTTTGAAACTCTCCACTCAACACTCTTCCTTCATTTCTTTAAACACTCTACATTCAAGAGAAACTTTCAGCCACTCTCATGGCGTCTACACTGGTCTTTTCTTACATTTCTGTCTTTTTAATGACATTTCTTCAGGTATTATATTTTGATGTTATCCCACAACTCCTCTGGTCTTAGATCACTCGTTTTCAATGGTTCTTGAGATGGTCTCTAAATTCAGCTGGAAAAATACTCAAAAAATGCATTTGGGCTCTTGTGGACTTGTTTTAGTTTTCTTCAACTTCACCTGGAACCTGCATACGAACAACTGATTTTCTCCTATATTCTCAGACCCTGGCCTTGTTTGGACTGGTGATCTTGAACTTCATTATCTCTTTCCCCACTTGTAGTTAATTGATGCCCATGTAGTTCATCTGATGAGGTCCACGTGTATAGTCAATGTTTATGTTGTTGAAAAAGAGATATGTGCCAAAAAGAAGTCATTGGTCTTTCAAAATTCTATCATGCAATCTCCACAGCTTTGTTTCTATTCTCTCACTCCAAAATCACTAGCGTGGAGTCCATGCTGACTCATTGTGATCCCCTCCCCCACCCCCATGGGCTTTCGATACTGTCATTGTTTGTGAGCAGTAGAAACCCCAGTCATTCTCCCAAGGAGCTGTCAGTGATTTCACACTGCTGCCCATGTGGACTGCAGCTCAATGAGAAATCATTACACCACCTGGGACTAGGATAATATCAACTGCTGTTCCTTCCTTTCTGCCTCTTTGTCTTCAACTTTCACACTTCTGTCATCGATCATGATGACATATCTTTATTGCATGTTTGATCAACTTCAGACTGAAGACACTGGTAGAATTCTTTCATTTCATTATCATTGCTTTAGTGGTTGGTGCATTAATGTAGATAGTCATATTAGCTGGCTTTTCTTGCAAGAGCCTGGATATTATCCTATCATTTACAACACTGGACTTCAAGACAGACCTTGATGTTTGTTTGGTTTTTTGGGGGGGGAGGATTGGGTTTTTGGGGACAATGAATGTGATGCCTTTCTTCTTCAATTCTTACTCCTGGAACAGCAAACTAAATGATTGTCTGATTCTAAATGGCCAGGACCAGTACATAGTTTCACCAAGAATATTGAAATTAATGCATGGTGAAAAATTTAACTTTCTGGGAAAGAATGTTCTAGAATAGTCTGTTAATGTCAACAGTTAGCAGGTGAGCATAGATGGCTTTGGTTCTCAACAGCGTACTTTCAGATAAAATATTATCTTATTCTCACTAGTCAGATTTTGTTGAAGCATGGTTTGTCATGAAATTCCAAATGGCTGAGCTGTAAGCATAAACCATGTCTGCAGGCTTTCAAAAATATATTTTCTATTTTTCATGGTAGATTGGGAGAAAATGTGAGGTGACATAAGAACCTTTGAATATACAACACAGGATGTGAAAGTCCAATAAAAAAATAGAAAGGGGAAAAATAAGGGAGGAAGGATACTGGAACTTAGACACTGTTGGGTTAAATAAAAACATAACCCAGATGGGAATGATAAGGACTCTCAGATGTTAATAAAACCTGAGGGCAGAAGAGGCTAGCATCTCTTTCTCACCTATTATGGTGGGAAGAGTTAGCCATTGTCCTTATGCCAACATGGGCCAAGGAGTCTAGTAAAGATAATTAGTAGGCAATGTCTGATGATCTGCTTGGAGAGTATCCCTGACTGTCATGCTGGAGTGGGACAAGGGAGTTTGGGTTAAGAATTAAGATCTAGCAAGACTACATGACAGAACACCATTGTGCCACTGGGTGAGGTGACTTTGAAGAAGCTATGGTTTGGGTCATGTCAAGCCTATAACTGGATGGAGAGCAGAGTCAGTTGTCAGAGCATCAGTGGTGGAAATAATGAAGTAAAGCTTCCTGATTGATTGCTCAGCTCTTGCTGAGAACAGATGGTGAGGTGCATCAACAGACAGAGCTGCCATTATCTACTGATCCAAGAATGATGAGGGCAACAAATATGCTTGACACAAAGGATGGATGGATGGATTGTAATGAGTTGTATGAGTCCCCAATAAAATGATTTCTTAAAAGAAAAAAAAAATTAAACTCAAAAAAGTTTTTTTAAAGATATAAGATATTAGTTTATATATAATTTCATAACAATAGTTGATCATGTTCACAAATCTGAAGAAGGGGTTAGCTAGGACTTCCTCTGATCTTCTTAGATGATTGTAGTTCTATGGTGACTAGAAAAGGGTTTTTCCTTTGGTATGGCATTAAATTGTAACCTAAATACACCTGCCATAGTCAAATTTAAAATACTCTGTTTGTTAGCAAGACTAGTCACATCCCTGAACTATGGTCAGAGGGGATTCACTGGAGGTTTAATCCATAAGGGGATCCTGCAAATGGATTTGGACTTCCATGGTCATCTGTTGCCTTCTGACAATTGGGTGTTCAGAGTTTAAACTCTGATACTGTCTCTTCCTTCAGATTGGGTTTTCTTCACAGGCATCTCCATGTATTTGTTCCATCTCTGGGTTGAGAAGACAGATAGCCATGGACAGAAATGAAGGAGGCTGTTCAGTCTTCCCTATTTCTATGTGGTATCTTCACATAGCCCTTCTCCAGAACATCTCCATCTAGTATAAAGTCAATGTTGCGTTTTAGCTTTCATGTATTGGTTTTAATTTTTGTCAGTTTCAACCTATACTTTCAGATGAGAAACAGATCGACTCTTCTACAGTCAGTCTTGTTCTGACTGGCAATACCAAGTTTCTCCATCATCTTTCACAGATATAGTTGATTTGATTCTTTTTTTAAATCTCCAACATCATTTCTATTATGAAGACTATGTCATCCAATGACCGATCCTTCCTCCATTTCCTTTGTGAAACTGAGAACCTGGAAGAAAGTGACTTGCTACCAGAACTTGTGACCACAGGGTTTGACATGACATCCCTGGCGTGAGACATGCTTCCACAGTCTGAAATATGGAAAAGAACACCTCAGTGCACAATATTCCAGGAAGGACTTTTCTCCACAGCACAGTTGCCCCCCATAAGTGCTACAATAGACACCTGACTCCTCATGTATACATTAAAGTACCCTTATCTGAGAGAACATTTACTCTCCATGTCACTTATTGTAAGGAGTGTTGTTGGGTCCTCTTGTCTCACGTATGCTTTGTACTCTGTTTGAAGTCCTGGAAAACCAAGATTAGTACATTGCCCATTTGTTTGAGGCTTGCATGCCTCACAAGCTATATTAGCCCTTTGTTGAAGAAACTCTGGGCTCTTCTCACTCCTCCCGAGAATGGACTATGTCTCCAGAGCCCCCTTTCCTGTTTTGTTTTATTGTGCATGTCCCTCCTTAGCACCTTTAGACCATGAGCTGGATCCCAAAGTTTCCAACTTTCACATTCCAATACTGGTCGTTGATACATCTTGATTGCATATGTGTTGGATTTCAGGCTGAAAAAATTGAGAGAATTCTTCCATTTCTTCAACATTAGCTCTAGTGGTAAAGAGTCCTGGTGACGTAGTGGGTAATTCACTGAGCTGCTAACCACAAGCAGTCCAAACCTACCACAAGGGTGAGGTTGTCTGCTCCTGTGAAGATGTAAAGTCTTGGGAACCGAAAGTAGCTGTTCCACTATGGGCAATAGAGTCCCCATGAGTTGGAACAGAGTGACCATATGAACAACAGAAAGAAATTAATCACTAGTCTTATACCCTCCCCTATACTCTACCCTTGTGTTGCATTTGAGCCATTGTTATAGAAGCTTTGTCAATCCATCTCTTTAAGGGTCTTCCTCTTTTCACTGCCTTTCCATTTTACCATCCAGGATGTTTTTCTCCACTGACAGGTCCCTCCTGAAAATGTACTCAAAGGATGCAAGATTAAGTCTGACCGTCTTAACTTCTATGGAACATTCTGATATATTTTTCCCAAGACAGATTTCTTTGTTCTTCTGGCACTGCATGGCATTATCAATATTCTTCCCCAGCACCATAATTCACATGCATCAATTCTTCTTCAGCCTTCCTCATTCAATGTCCAGCTTTCACATGCATAGGAGGCAATTGAAAGTACCACGGCTTGGGTCAGGTGAACTTTGGTCCTCAATGACATCTTTGCTCTTCAACATTTTAAAGAGGTGTCTTGTGCGGCAGATGTGCACAATACAGTAGATTCTTTGATCTCTTCACTGCTGGCTCCATAAGCATTCATTTGGATCTGAACAATATGCAATCCTTGACAAGTACATCTTCTCTCCATTTATCAAAATATCAATTTATGAGGACTTGAGCTTCTTCTGATTGAGAATCCATATTAAAAGCTTTAGTCCTTGATCTTCATCAATAAGTGCTTAAAATTCCCTTTGTTTTCAACAAGGAAGTTTATATCATCATCTGCATCTTGCAGTTCCTCCATTCCTGATGTGGTGCTCTGCTTCATGCAATCTAGTGTCTCTGATTATTTGCTTAGCATGCAGATTGTATGGGGAACAGGTACAACCCCAGCAGACACCTGTCTTGATTCAATGACAGAAGATGAGCCTCTTAGGTGGGAAGGCACTCAAAATATGACTGGTAGATAAACTGACATTCATGATCTTGAAATGTATTCATTTGAAGCTTATTGGATGCCATAGGAATAAAGAATGGATGGGGGAGCTTGTTTATAAATAATAAAAGAAAATTGATATGAAATGAAGATATAATTGAAGCTAAAGAAAATCTTGACTCATAGCTACTCCACATGACAGAGGATAAGTAGGCAATAGGGTTTTCCTGGTAGTAATCTTTAAGGAAATTATGACCAAGTCTTTTTCCTGAAGTGCTTCTGGTTGGGTTCAAGCTGCTCATCTTTTAATTTCTTAGCCAAAATCTTTATTGGCTGTGAGAGTGAAAATGGAAAGTAGACTGACTACATTTAGTTTTGTTATTGTTTTACATTTTTCTATAGACACTCGATGCTGGTTATTCTCAACCTTCCTAATGCCATGACCCTTTAATATAGCTCCCTATGTTGTGGTAAACTCCAACCATAAAATTATTTTCATTGCTACTTTTTAACCTGTTGTTTTACTACTGCTGTGAGTTGGGCAAATGTTGTCAAAGGGTAATTTGGCCCCAAAGATGTCATGGCCCATAGGTTGAGAACTGCCACTTTATGCATTTATAGGCTTCACAGAATGTGGACTGTTGAAACTTCTCCATCCATGGTGTACCACTGGTTGTACCTGAGCCCCAGGGTTTGAGAAACCAAGAATTAAGAACAAGAACAATGAGGAATCATCAGGTAGTTCATCAGGGAAGTCAAGTTGATAGTAGTGTCACTCAAGAGCTCAAGTTGAAGGTGACAATAATACCAGAGAAATAGAAAACACTCTTGAGTACAAATGAGGATTTATTTTAATCTAAAAGAGTTTATAGGTGAATTGAAGATGGTGTTGGCTGTTGAGACCTGAGCTAGCAGTACAGGAGATCAAGAGGAACAACTATCTTACAAGCTGAAGCAAAAATACAATGGAAAGAAAATCATGAAGAAAAACATAAGTTAATTGGTATGCGCACACATGGAACATACATGGAACCTACATGGAACCTAAGAATAGCAGTTTGAGAAGGCCCAAGGACAGAAGAAGGTGAGCTGTTATATTAATACAAAAAGGAAATTGATCTTAAGTGAAGAAAGGATGGAAGGTACAGAAAATCCTTACCTTTTAGAATTAAAATCTTCTTGGAGTATCAAAGAGCATTGAATGCACCATGTAGAAGACACATTCCGATAACATTCTTGCACATAAATCATAAAAATGTCAATGTGAAGATAGGGAAAGACAGCTTTCATAAAAAAATGAAACTTTTTTGAACTTCATTTTGCCAACATTTAAAATCAGAAGATAATGGAATACTATGATAGTTGCACAATTTCATGTCAACTTGATAAAAGAAGAAAGGGGTGGAGTCTAGCCTGTCAACCAGATTACAACCTGATGATCCCTACTTGTGGGCGTGGGCTTCTCATCAGGATTCTGGGAAACCTCTCTCACTGCTACACATTCTTGTTGACAAGCCACATGAAACCAAGCTGATGGCAGCCAGAGCCCTGGAGATGTGTCCATGTCATTGGTTCCTCAGGATTTTCAATCCACTTGCCTGTGATCTTCCTGCATTCACATCATTGCATGTGCTGCATGAGTCCGAAGAAGGATTTATAGATCATTAATGAAGATATTGGCTAATAATGAACTTAAGGACTTGATATGGACTAGCTGGGATGTTTACTAAATGTACAATTACAAATTGATACAAAGCTCTGTCTTATACATACGCGAATGTCTCTGGATTTGTTTCCCTTGTCAAACCAACCTAACATAATCAGTATTGCCCTATTTAGATCTATTCCAAGTAGAAAAGGTCTCTGACTGAAGAATGTTATAAGTAACCAAGATTTCATTCACCTACCAGGGTGAAAGAATGAAATTTATAATTTTATAATAAATCAGAAAAGTTATCACAATGAAGCATGTGAATTAAAGAACTGAGAAAAGTCCCTAAACAAACAGTAAATTATAAAAATGGGAAGCAATGAATAAGGGTGTAAGGGTGTAATAACAGGGAATGTGTAACTGAAATTCCCATGAAAACTCTAAAGGAAAATAAACCTACTCCCTGGGTAATAGTCAACAATTAAGAGCCTCAAGTTTCCATCATAAACCCCAGCTAGAGGGAAAGTAGACACATTTGACGGCCTCGCTTCATGAGCATTAAGGAGGAAGATATGTTAAAGTCCTAATCATTATATATATAAATGTGACTCTTTGGGGAGATGTAGTCTTTATTTGAAGAGATGATCAGTAAACAAGGTGGTGATCATTCAGGTTCTGTGTCCATTTGATTGGGTCAGGATTTTCAGTGGTTTGGCAGCTAGTCCCTAGTTATCTCCCATGACCTGACCCAACACAAGGTGATCATAACTAACCCATTGTCAGTCATAATGGGACAAGAATAGGGGAACTACACCACATTTACTCAAGTCTCAGCCCCAGTGCAATTAACTACCCCCTGGACATAACGCCTTCCAATAAAGGAGGAAGCTTTGGGAAGGCTTGACTGTTTTTTCCTGGATCTGGATTCTATATCTGGCTCATGGACCACTGGTTCTTTGGACTTGAATCAATAGCCTGCTGTATTGTTTGTTAATCCTGGGAGTCTTCAGCAATCTGTCATGGGCTCTTCCAATCTTTCCTCTACTCTTACAATCCTGATTGGCCAATCTTGTATTTATCAGCAGCCACGTGAGTCTGGAGAAGTCTCCCACCTAACACCTGACTAAAGGATTTGGAACCTGCCTAGATTTAGAATTTTCCACTTCTAAATTTGTTTTTCAAAAGTATGTCTTTAAATTTTGTTCTACAAAATAAACTTATCACCTTCAAAGTACTCCCATTTCACTTACTACCTTTATCAAATAAGGGATTGCATTCCATTCTTGGAAATATTGTTCAAACTCCTCTGTTTGGATGGCTGACAGCTCTTCCCTCATCTTTCTTCATCACCTCTTCTATGTTGTCAAATTGCTGTCCTCTCATGTCCTTCTTCATTTGCAAAAACAAAAAGGATTCACATGAAGTGAGGTCAGGTGAGTCAGGTGCACAGGGCAAGAGGGGCATGCTGCTTTTCGCCCAAAGCTGGTGCACTGAGATGGCTCGATGAGCAGATGCATTGGAGTGGTGGCAAAAACAGTCCTCCAGTTTGCTATAAGTCAGTCCTTTTTTGTCCCGCAATGTTGTGCTATCTTTTCACAACCTCTAAATAGAATGCTTGATAAACAGTCTGACCTGGTGGAATGAATTCCAAATGCACTACAAGTCAACATTTTCATCCATTTGGAAAGTTGATAGATGTCCAGAATTAGGTTTGTCATCAATCATCATTTCACCTTCTTTTGAAATGAGCAAACCACTCATACACTTGAGTTTTTCCATAGCGCTGTCCTTGTAAGCTATATTCAATATCACAACAGTCTTGGAGGCATTTTTCCTGAGCAGGAAACAAAATCTCAAAGCTGCATGCTGTGCTCTTAAATTGGCCATCACAAAACACAAGATTTGAGCAAAAGTGCTTTTACGAAAAATTCACTGTGACAAGAGAGAAACTTCTCAAGTGATTACAATGGATGCACTAACTTGGAGCAAGTTGTTTGATGCTTGTCTCATGGGAAAAATGCATGCTATGAAAGCGCCGCTCTTCTCAGCGTAATCCTGTTCTTTTTGTGGGGGGTATCTCTCATATATAAGCCTCACAGGTTTAACTTCTCTTGAGAACCCAGACCAGGATAAAGAGTATAAGACTATATAAGAGTAAGGCATGTCCTAATACTCTATCTAGTGGCTTATAAACAAGGAGGGTAGACATAGAAACACTCACACTAGGAGAAGATATCATATGATAAGATGCATAAGCATTAAAGAAACTAAGAATTGCTAGCAGTCAACAGAGAGACATGCAATAATATTTTTCTCAAAGTCCTCCAAAGGAATGAATGACTAACACCTTCATTTAGACACTTGGCTATTAGAACTGTGAGAAAATGTTTTTGTTCTTTAAAGTCACTTACTTTGTAATATTTTGTAAGATCGCCCTAAGAAATTAAGATAGAGAGCATATGTGAGTCCTAATTCCAGATTTCAATTTCTTTTCTGGTACTTGTCTTGATTTTGTTCAGGGAAATCCTTCCATATTCAACACCCTCAGGCTAAGTTGTATTATGTCGATCCCAGGGCAGCCACCTCTCTGTATTTCTTTGCTTCATTGACTGACTAGGCACTTTGCTTTTCAAACTGGAAAGTCTTTTTTTTTTAATTGGATTAATGAATTCTAAAAAATATATTTATTTTGTTGAGAATATACATTTTATAATACAAACGAATTCAACAGTTTTTACATGCATAACTCAATGAAATTGACTACATTTAATCTGAACTTATTGACATGGTTGGGTTCCAAAGACCAGGTTGTTATGCAAAAATAGGTGCTCTACAAAAATGGAGGAAGACTATATCAGATCACAAAATTAAAGATTACTATATTATCATATAACTGCCAAATTGCATCACTACCTAACTACCAAGTTACATTGTTAAACCACTTACACCTTTACATTAAGGTTTACATCATTAAACTACTTAGTCATTTAGAATCATACCCAAGGAAGTAAAGACATAACTTCAATCAGTCTCAACCTTGCCTTGAATCTCAGTATCTGCTAATTCTATAGTAATATACTCATATGATTTTATTTGTACTTTGTACAACAAGTCCTCTTGGTGGATTCCACAGTAAATATAACTTTAAAACAGTGATGAATTTAAATGATATTTTGAACATAAGTGCAACAACTTTATGAGATATGAAAATGTAATGTTCATGTTGGTAAATACACAGATACTGCTGATATTACTGTAACCTGTTGCCATGGTCGAAATAGAAGAAAATGCTACATTTCAATTACAGATTAGTGTAAAGAATTCCACTGAAGTATGTAGACCCTCTGAATTCCTGTCAACATCAGGGAACCAGAGCAGGGAACCTATGACTTCATCAGTCTAACATGAAACTGACAGGCCAATTTCTCCCAAATGATCACTTCATTATTTTATTCCATTTCTCAACCTACCAATTTATTGCCTAGTGCTTATTGCACCAAAGACAGATTACTGAGATTGGCATGCAGGAGTCATCATATTAGTTACTATACCTAACCAAACATTGCGATACCATTATTCAATTTGATGATGATACCATCATCAGCTACCTAGCTAGGCTGATTTCCTTGATATCTTGAAAATATAGAATTGTACCTCTTTATGTATCCTCTAGGGCTGTTTGTATTGTTGTGAAAGAAATGTAATTTGCTTACAAAAAAGACTTCAAGCAGGAATGGACCCAGGTCTACAAATAATGCTTCCTGAAATCTTTCTCTAAATCTTTTAGTTCTTTCTCTGAATTGTCTTTCATTTTAGACAGGATCTTCCTTCTTCTGGAAAGGGAATACCAATGTCTAAGCATTCTGACATTCTTTCAGTATGGCAGTCACCTAATCTGGTGTTAATTTGAGGATTAAGAGTATAGGGATGAAGTCTAGTCTGTCAATCTGGAGATAGACAAGGAGACATCTGTGTGGGCATGGCCTTCTCCTGAGAATTCTGGGAAATGTGGTAATTCCTTCTGATGAGACACATGACAGAATGCTGGTAGACCCTGAGCCTGAAACTGAAGGAGCCATGGGGAGACCCTTGCCATGCTTCTACCACCAATGGATACACTCTGCACTCACTGGCCTGTGATTGTCCTGGTGTCATTGCATGTGTTTCATGAGTCTGAAGAGAACTTATAGATTGGTGTCAGACATATGGTTAGTATTGGGCTTGTGACCTTGGACTGAACTGGGCTGGAATGTTTTTCCAATGTTCAATTGCTCTTGTATATAAACCTCTTTCTTATACACATATGCATGTATATGAATTTGTTTTTCTAGTCTACCTGGACTAATACATTCAGCATGCCAATTTTAGCAGAAAGAGAATCTCTTTTAGAATGGTGTCAAGGAAAATACTAGCTGAGATGAAGCTTGGTTGTATCATTCCTTCTGAATTTACTATCATTCTAGTTAGGTTTGTCTGTCAATTCAACTGGGTCAGGATTTATGGTTTGGCAGTTAAGGTCTACTAATGACTAATGATGCTACACAATGCAATGTTACAAACTTCCTAGTGGGATTTATAGCGAACAGCCAATCAGTTATAAAATTAGGGTGAAGTGTAAGCCCTTAAGCCAGGTCACAGCCCTGATGCAATCAAAAGGAAGTCTCCTTGGGTATGTGGCAGCCTAATGCCAACATGCATGGACCCCTCAGAAATGTTTGCTGCCTTTTTACTCATCTGGTTCCTGCATCTGACTCATCAACCTCTGGCTATTTAGACTTGAACTAATGACCTGCCATATTGCTTGCTAACCCTGGGAGTCATTAGCAGCTTGCCGTCCTACTCACCAATCTTGGTTTACTCACCTCTGCAATCTCTGGTGTTCTTATCCAACTTGGTTTCCAGCTTAATATCTGACCCACACGCTTGAAACAGGATTCCATTTAACCTGCTTTGATGGCACCCATCATATTTCAATGGTTTTGCTTTTCTGGAGAACCCAAGCCTTAAACCCAAAATGAGAACAAAATAATTGATTTGGTCTAGATAATGTCCCCAGAGCTGGAGATAAGACCAGCCTATTCAAATCACATGGCAAAAATAGGAAAACACAGACTCCAGAAACAATTTGAATCGCTATTACCAGCACAAAGGTCAAAACCCTTGGTAGGCAAAGACAAAAGTGATGTTACTTTCTTTAAACCTGAGTTCTAATTAGTTCCACAAAAATATGTTCCCCCTCTTCATTTTCCCTACACAAATTCCTTTCTGCATTCACAGAAGAATAGGTGAGATCATGAATATCACTGAACGCCTACTTTGTGCCAGGTGTTTTGCATCCATTCATAATCACAGCGTGGAAGCAAAGAAAAGTAACTTAATTTACTTCTTTATAATTGAACTCAACTTGCTCATTAAGATGGGGGAACAATTTTTGCAACATCAAGTTAACACAGATTCTTCTAATTTGAAATTTAATTTCCTTTTGAATCAGTACTCAGTCCATTCAGTCTTTAAATTCAGTTAGTTTAAAGTTAAAAATCCTTATTAGGGCTGACTCCATTCTCAGAGGTTCTTCCTCTCTAGGAAGTCCAAAAAGAAATATTCTTCACATCCCAGCTCCATGGGAAGATATATTCTATTTGCAATCCTCACTGGCCTCAGCTCAGCTGACTTGCTCTTGATCATAGAGTGCTGACTTTCATTCTGCTGCATGCTTCCTACACCGACCGCTGTTTTGGGACTGAGTCAGAAGCTGCCCTTAGAACTACTGCTTCTCTTTCTGACTCCAGTCTCCTCCTAAAGCAAGGGGCCTTTCAGCCTTCTTCTCAAGGGTCTTTCCACTGAGTCTAGACGAATGGACGAATCTATTTGAGAACCATAAGTGCTATTGTGCATGTTTTCCCTGTCAAAATTCCACAAACCTCCATTTGTAGCCTACTAAAGCTAGGCTGGCTCACACCCTTAGGTGAGTTTTCTCCCCCTGTGATATTGATTTTGGTTAAGGCAGAAGCCTCCTTTTTCTTTCAGGGTTGTGAATTCAACCCTCATTTTTTTTTCTGACTGACATCACTGGGTGGTGCACAAACAGTTGGTTAATCCATTCAGTTGCTAATCAAAATTTCAGAGTGAATCTACACTGAGTTTCCTGAACCAGACTGGAGAACCTGACAATCTACATCTGAAAGTTTAGCCACTGAAAACTCTGTGGAGCACAGATTTACACTGATGCCTATGATGTTAGTAAGAGTCAGAATTAACTCAACTTCTTGGGGCTTGGCCTCCCTATTGTCTCACACAAATCTATCATTTCCCTATGGGAAAGGAAATCTTGTTCTCTTAAATCCTCCTTTAGGTCATCCCTCACTTTAATCTTGCTCTGTGTGCTGCCTGATCTTTTCAGCACATATCCTTCCTCCTCCTCCTTCCTCTGAGCTTGTGGGTTGATAAGCTTTAGAGCTTCAGAATCAGTCATCACATTCTTTTCTCTCTCTTTCTCAACAAAGACCAGCTCTTACAAAATGAAAGTCAGCTATTGTTGACGAAAGTGTTTCAGAAAGGTATTTCAAATGTCAGAAGCTGAATATCTAATGCTCTGTTCTCTGAGTTCTATTGTCCATCTTGAAGCAATAGTTGGAGAGCAGAAGGTCTGAGACTAACACAGACCATTTGTGCTGTAGCAAAGCACCACAAACTTATTGACATAAAGCAACACAAAATTATTATCTTATAGTGCTAGCATTCAGAGGACTAAAATGACTTTTATTGGGCTAAGTTCAAGGTGTTGGTGAGGCACATTCTTTCAGGAGGATCTAGAGAGAGATCTTTATGCAAGCCATTTTCCAACTTTTAGATTTTACATATATTCCTTGCTTATAGGTCTCTTCCTTCAGGTTGTTTTTTCCTCTTTGATCTCTGTTCCTACATTAGTGCGGGTAAACTAGAGAAACAAACTCATAGACATGCATATAAGGAAAAGGTTTATATACACGAGGAATGCAACATTGAGAAAGCATCCCAACCCAGTCCAGCCAAAAGTCATAAGTCCGATATTAGCCTATGTACCCGATATCAGTCTATAAAGTCTCCTTCTGACTCACAAAGTCACAGGCCAGTGGGTGCAGAGTCCTGGTGCTGGCAGGGGTCTCCCCATGTCTCCTCACTTCTAGGGCTTAGGGTCCATCAACAGCATCCAGTGGTGGTAGAAGCAACTCATCACTGGCAGGGGTCTCCACATGTCTTCTCCAGCTTCAGAGGTCTGATTTCATCAGGGTAAGGCCATATGGCTTCTCTTCCAGCTTCTCAGACTCTGCCATCTTGTCTTGTCCATAGTTCGTTGTCTCAGAGACTAACTCCCAACAACTGGGGAGATTGATTCTTATCTTCATGAGGGAAAGATTGTGAGATTTCCCAGAAGTCTCAGGAGAAAGCCATGCCCACACAGAGGCCTCATTGTCTACTCAATGGCTATCTCCTAATTAACAGGCTAGACTCCACCCACACATCTCAATCAAGAAATTAACATAAGCACATGACTGCCACAGTTCCTGTTGTCACAGTTCTTTTGCTGACTCTGATACTCTCAAGTCTGTGTGCTTATATTGGGTATACCTAGATAGTTCAAGATTGTCTTTCTATCTCAAAACTCTTAATCCCACCTTCAAAGTCCCCATTACCATGTAAGGTAACATATTCACACATCCTAAAGATTAAGATGTGGGAATCTTTCAGGGACTGGGCACTATTTTATCAAATTGCCCCAAATGACAAATTTACCAGGATGTTTTCTAGGCAGTTACTTGCTCTGTATTGGACCTCTTTAAATTCCAATAGCCCTATGAGTTAGATAATAGTGTTCTCATTTTACAGAAGAGAAAATTGATATTGAATTTTAGAAATCTCAAGCTTGGGTATATGACTGTCTGTCTTGAAGCCAGTATCTTTTTCATTCCTTCATCTTATGAGGATCCTCTAGCCCATAGTAAACTTTTTTTTAATAGGAAATTGTTTTTTAATCTAAATTGTCAAACATAGTATTCATGTCACAATTTGTAATTTGCATATTGTATGGAGTAATGTTTGTGTGTGTGCGTCTGTGTGATAGCCTCTGTTACCAGATAAGGTTATAATTACCTAAACTAGCATGATTTTAAAAACTTAATTCTCTGAGGTATTCAGATTATGGTATATGAATGTACCTGTGTTTTTTTTTCATGTATGCATGTGTGTGAACATTTCCAGTCATAGACATGTGTACGTGTATGAGTAACTTACACTTCGATTCCTTTGCTTCTCCTTGTGAATTTTCTTCTTGTTTCATAAGACTGTTACTGACATTCATTCCAAAACAGAGGAGGTAGGTTGGTGGTTCCATTCGAAATAGGATGTGAAAACATGAGACCTAGCAGGATATCTTTGCAAGAAAACTGTTTACCCTGATCCTTCCTTGAGAAGGGATTAAGAACCTTGGGTTATACACAGATCAGGACCTAGGCTGTCCCAGATTTCTCAAAGTTCTTCTCCAGATATGTGGATGTGACACTAGGATTTTGTAATTGCTCAGGTCAAAGTCCACTGCAGAGGTGAAAATGACTTTAGGGCCAGCAAGATGACTCTCGATCAACCCTATGTGGATGACTTCCTGCGAGGTCCCAGCGAAGAAGCTCAAAAGCCACGGAGCGACACACATTCTTGGTCCTACTGACACTTTCTCCTCTCCCTGCTCACCAGTTTTAGAGTAGCTTTGGGATAAATGGAAAGTTACAGCTTCTGTCTTTTGTTGTTATTTTTTCTAGCTTCTTATTGTGGATTGGGTGAAGATTTATAGGATAAATCATTTTTCATTCATTAATGAAGACACATCTTTTTCATGCCATTCATTTGCATCACTATAATGTAATATCCCTTTTCTTACTTCTTCCCTATATTTCCCACTTCTCCTCTTACTTCTTGCCTACCCTACCTCCTCTGTCTTCCTTTTCTGACTCCATTTCACCTTGACTTTTTCTCCTGCCCTCCCTGCTCACTGACTCCACTGAAAACATCTGGTATTTTCTATGCATTTTAAATCCTGTGGTCATCACACTTTTCAATGTATCACAGTCCCCTGGAGATTCTGCTACAAGTTCAGATGCCAGAACCTCATAGTCAACCTTCTGCGCCAGAGTCTTCAGGAAAAGTGTTTTAAAGGTGTATTTTCAATAAAGTGTTTCTAGATAATTCTGCAGCTTCCAGAATTTGAGGAATCACTTTAGGGTACTTTTTTTCTTCTTACTTAATCTATGCCCTCTCTTATCTCTTTCAGACTTTGGAAAAGACATTTCAGATATCAGCATGTGGATGAGGAACCTATTGTGTTTGATGGAATGAGGTGGGTGTATGATGAAGATGACAAAAACAGAAAGAGGTGCATTACATGTTTTTCAGTGATTGCTTAAGACAAACGAGTATCTCATTTAATGTACAGTAGCTCCATATCTTCTAAATATTTCTTTTAAAATCATTTCCTTCCCATTTCACAGATGAGTACATGGATCTCATGGAGGCTAGGTAACTGGATGGTGGTCGCACAGTCAGAATATGGTGAAGGCAGTTTTCAATTCCCTGAAGCCTTCAGGACTGTGCCCCTGAAGTTGGAGGCACCAAAGGCTAGCATTGCCTGCGTTTCCTTTTGTTTCCCAAACTACAGTCCTGGGACCAATGGTCTATTATAGGTAAATAATCCTCAACTCTTTTCCCTAGGGAAAAGATTTTTTTGATCAATTAAACAAGTGTTTGACCAATTAAAAATGCTGCTTCTCAGTTCTTAGAGAGTTATCATGTCTGCTGACCTATTGAAATAAAATGTCCCATAGGGTATTTTGTGGTAGCAAATAGCTTGAGGAAATTAATCCCATTTCCCCCCACCTCTCTTTATTCATGACATGATTTTTTTCTTCTCTAAGAAACATTGCATTAACTTCGGGGAGGGATACCTATGTTGGGAGAAGGGTGGGGCTAACACACAGGCAGTCACGTGCTTAGCTGAGTATGTGAGAGGCAAAAAAGGAGGGAAAATCAGAGAGAAAGCTAAGAGTGAATCTCCTTTGCTGTTATTTCTGTCCAAAAACAGGGAAATGAAAGGAAGGCTGCCAAAAGGACATAGAAAAAACCTTCCCTGTATCTCCAGTGCAACATGGGGTGTGTGCACCTCTCACTGCCCACAGAATCCTTATTCCAAATTAGGAACCATTAAGGCACGACTTCTCAGTCGATTAGCTGATGTTGCTTAGAACACGCTGCACTAATACCACTCGCCTGATTTTCTGGGTTGAAGAGAGTCAAGCAGTGGGAAAGAGCATTTCCCTTTGCTTTCTGGAGCCTTGTGTGTTAGCCTGCTGCCGAGCCATCAGCGAATACACCTCGAGATGCAATTTTAAATTAAAAAACAAGAAAGTGTATGGGATTAATTCATCATGGCTGGTTTCCTACCTGGAGCAAAACAGATTTGCTAAACTGCCCATCCAAGCTTGCACAAGACATGGTGCAAAACCCGGGCTGGATTTTCTCTGGCGCGCTCTCTTCTTGGCAGTCAGAAGTTAAGGGCTGTTGAGACCCAGAGGGGCGAGAACGGAAGCTAACCGGCCAACTAGTCTCAGAGGCTCATAGATCCGCCCTGTTCTTGTCGGGCTGTGTTATCTGTTGATTTTCATTGTGCATTGCTGGAGGATTTTGAGTTGAAAATGCTAGGTGGTTAATTATACAGCTAATGAGCTCTGGGGAACTTGCTTTCAGATTCGCTCGCGCCAGGCAATGAGTGGAAAAAGTGCCGCGTAACATTCTCTGTCCTTGGGGAGTACATTAAGAATGTTTGAGTCAGATCTTTGAAAGGTAGCAGATCCGTGAGAGGAACACCTGGAGCCCTGGATCTCAGGCAGACAGTTGCTTCAGTAGCTCTATTCCTTGTTCTGCAAAGGTCCATTGTGTGTGTGTGTGTGGGGTGGGGGGGGGGGTCCGCTGCCTGACAGAAGCATACACACACCACACATATAATACAATATTTTAAAAGTGACACTCCATTTGGTAAAACTTTGCACAGCAAATTTTGTTCTTGACACTTTCCATGCAAACTGTTCTAGGACTCTCTTAGTTTCCTAGCACTGCTGTAAGAGAAAGACCACAGTTGAGTGAATTTGCCTGACAGAAGTTTATCCTCTCACGAGAAGCTAGAAGTCCACATTCCTGTGATGTCTGGAGGGAAATTTTCACAGGTCCAAGGGGAAGTACTTGTCTTCTATCAACCTCTGTGGGTCCATCATCCCTTGGGGATTTCCATGTGTCTTGGAATCAATCTCCCCTGAGTCTAGAATCTTTTCAGTGTGAGGGAACCCTAGGTCCAAAGAGGTCCAGAGGACACACTCCATTCTCAATGATTCTTTCTTGGTGGTGGTCAGATCCTTCTCTTTCTGTTTACCTTTCTCTCTCTTATAAGATGCAGGCCATGTCCCAGGCCCTTCCATTGGATCAGATCTGTGACATGTGTAAAGCTATTAATACCCCATTCTAATCTTCCTAAAATGAATTGAATGATCATATCAGATCATGCTACAGAAGATACTTATATCGTAATATAATGGTCAAAGATCATCATTGCCAAACTGTGGAGAATCATGACCAACCCAAGTGGACATAGATTTTGGGGTGACAGAACTCTATGGCAGTGATATTATACTTATCACAAAATTCTCTTTAATTGTGTTTTGTTTGTTTCATTTTCATTACTCTAATTTCTCTGTCCCCTTATCTTCTTATCTTTGCTTTTCAAAAATGTTTGGTCATTTGGTCTCAGACTGTTGTTTTTTGGGTAGGACATTGATCTTTTAGGTAATGTTCATTGTGTGTATACATGTACATATGCAGACACCTGCACCATTCTATCTTGCTAAAAGATGATTTCTTTGGATAAGTTCAGGTGTATATTTTTAAAATTTTGTAGAGAGTTTTGGGTACTCTGTTCTCTGTATCTGATTATCTGTGTGTGTTTTTTTGTTTTATTTTCCAAACTAGAATTTGAGTTCTCCATAGTTTTCTCTAACCCAGAACCAACTATTGTGGCCTTGGTCAGAACAGTGAGTGATGGTAGTGAGGCACCATCAAGTTCTTCTGATTTGGGAGTGGATAAGACCATGGAACATGTGAATTTGTTTATCCTCTGAACTTCTGTTTGCATTCTACTGTTCCCTTCCTGTTGTATTAAGCACTGTACTTGAAGTGACTTCTCACAGACTTTAGACTCTAGATGTCAATTCACTAGGATGCAGATCATGATTTTTTTGTTAAATATGTTATTCTGATGTATGAAATGGCCCATGAAATGATGGTTCTAAACCATCAAACTCAGAAAAATCAGTGTTGGAGATGTTTGGTTATATCTGAGGAATAACCATATTTATATCTTAAATGAACACACATGCTTTCAACTACATATTTGTATGTACATGTATCTATTTCTATCAATCAACTATCTATCATCTATCTATATCATTGGTTCTGACCTATATACACATCTTTACTTTTATATACCAATTTGCCTACACCCATACAAATTCATGTACATTTGTTTTTATTTTCATTGTGTGTACTCACTATATCCACAATTGTTACCGTATTTTCCACCATTAAAAACAACTAGTCCCTACAGTATAAAGCAAGGATGGGGAATGTCCAGCCCGAGGGCTATATAGAGTGCAAAAAATTCATCAGCATCCTCTAACATCACATGCCTCACCAAAGATGAGCAGTCCCAGCCATCACATACAAAACCACAAACACTGAACTCAATGCCACTAAACACTAGACTCAGAACACTAAAATCGGTGAATTCTGATTCATAGTGATGCGATAGAATGGCTTCTGTGGGGTTCTGAGACAGTAGCTCTTTGTGAGACTAGAACGCCTTATCTTTTTCTCTCCGACCAATCAGGCATTCAGTATAATTTGGGGTTTTAGCTCAGCAGATGATTGAAATCAGTTCACAATAAACCAAGAAAGTGGAACACTTGATGTTGAGGAAACTGATCATGTCACACAGAAATATGGTAAAGGATAGCCCCCAGCCTAGAGGACGGTGAAGGGACCCCATGGGATTGTGGCTGTGGAGCAGTCATAGCAAGAAGCCAGTTCATGTTGGAGCTGGAGGACAAAAAGCTCCAATGGGAAGTAAAAGTAGAATTATTAGATTATCTGATGTGTTTTCTGTGGGGACAAATGAACTGAGATGCTATTGACAGGCATAGAAAGAATAGCAACAGCTATAGGCAACAGGGATGGTGTGCTGGGCTGCTAATCACAGGTCAGTAGTTTGAACCTACCAGGGACTCTGTGGGAGAAAGAGGTTCCCACCCCTGCCCTGAGATTTATAGCCTTCGAAACCCAAAGGAGCAGCCCTACTCTGTGCTGCAACGTACCTATGGGTCAGAGTTGAGTTAGTCAGTGAATTTGCTTACTGATTATGAACAATTAATCTTCAGGAGCCCTAATGGCATAATGATTAAGTGATTAATCATTCTGTTGCCAATTGAAATCTTGTCAGTTTGAACCCACCAATGGCTTTGTGGGAGAAAAATGAGGCTGTCTGCTGCCCATAAAGGTTCACAGCCTTGGGAACCCCCTGTGGTATTTCAACTCTCCTATGTTATAGGGTGGCCATGAGCCCAGATAGACTTGGTGGCAATGGGTTTTTGTTAGAGAGAAAACCAAGTAGATGAAAAAAATAAAACAATATTTGTCTCCAGGTTTATATATATTTACATATAAAGTAACAAGCAATAAATAAACAATAATGTCTACACACACATATATACACGCACACAATATTTGGTTTGACAGTGAACAATAGCTATATAGCTACAATCTAAGAATTATATTGAGATGGCACACAGCTAAGAAAGATGAATATTTGCTTTTATCATTCATCAATAGATATTTTCTTGAAGTGACACATCAATAAATTCAATGAAATTTAAGTTTTGACAATCTGTGAATAAGAACAATAGCAGCAACCCAAACCAAGTAATAGTGACTCTTATGAGGTAATTTTTTTTCTTTCTCACTCACTATAGAGCTAAGCAGCAAAGACTGGGATGGTAGCTTTTCTTCACAAACCTCTTTGACCCAGTCTCCTTTGATGATGCTGTGACAAGAGGGGTTTCTCTTCCCAAGTGAGCCCAGAGGGTCAAATGACTGTTCACATTTCAGCTATCATGATGGCATTTCAGTCATCAAGAAGAAGGAGAAGATGAAGACAAAAATTGGCAGACTTTAAAAAACAATCTTTGAAACAGATCAAGAGGGATTGGGGGTATGTCTGCATGAAAGAAAACAATGACACTTCTCCTGGTGAGTAAGTTGGATGGGACACCCTGCCATTGAGAAAAATGCTTAATATCATATAGAGAACACACCAGACATTATCATTCCTAACTGGGTACCCATTCTTAACCTAGTTTCTAACCAATCTCCATTGACCCAGAAAGCATGTTATAAACAACTGGGACTTTTGACTCTGTCTTTTCAGAAAATACAATCCGCTTCATAGACCACACTAGAAGGACCTAGATCAGAAACCACATTGGGAGAATTGAACTTGCCTTTGAACTCACTTGTAGCACAATAGAATAAAGGAACTGAAATACTCTCTTGAACTCTAGGCTGGATTACACTTGTGGGAGAAGAATCAAAGGATTTCTATCTAAAAGTTAGGGAACTGGTGGTTGTTGGCCATTGAGTGGATTTGAACCTAGTGCTTTGAGGTGCCTGAGAAATCACCACCTGAGAAACATATATGCATATTTGCTGCTTTCCATGCTCTCTCTGCCTTTTGTGACATGTATGAATACACCAAGCATGGTTGTGTCTTTGTAAATGATTATTAATGAAATTATTGCCATATCTCCAACCCTCCTGCCTTGTGCAACTAGTGTCTAATCATCCAAGTTTTGAAGATGTGCACATTAACTATTGGAATCTAATATGATACATGTACAAACTACTTTACACAACAGTGTTTTACTATGGATAATAATAAGGTACTATGGATAATAATAAGGTTATTATCAATAAAATTACCTTAAGCTTCATTTTATGTGCATCTCTGATACACTACAATAAAATGATAAAGATGCCTCTAAAAGTGAACTGGATTACATGTGAGAAGAAACCATTATTATATCAATGGACTGTGAGCTCTCACTTGATCAGAGACCTAATATCAGAACAATTAATTCTTTCCCTCATGAAAAGATCACTGAAGATATGAATGCCATAGAAAAGTGTGGTGAAGAAATAAGATGATGCCTATCATGAAAATAATGTGTGGTAAAAGACTTGTCTCAAAAGAAGTAGCTATCTGAGTGAGGGTTCCACCAATTCCGCACAGAAGAAGCCCACCAGCCAGTATTATTCAAGGACTGTGAACAATATGATTCAAACTTGGATGAGGTGCCTAAATTCTAAACACCTGACTTGTAGAATGCTATGGATGAAAACAGGAACCCAAAATCCTTTTGCAAAGTCCTTAATAAATCCCCACTAAAAAAGTGAATAGCCCTAAAATCCTTAATCCCTTGACCATTTATATGGCCGTTGTTTCTGTGTCCTTTTTTGTACTTGTTTTGTGTCTTTTTCTGCATAGAGACACCAGGATGGGTGGAATTATGAAGGCAGTAACTGGATTAATAATAACCGGGGGACATCGAAGGGAAGGGTGTCAGGAAATGGGGAGCCAACTGGGGAAAGGAAGTAAGAAAATGTTCCAAAGTTGGTGATGATTGCACAACTATTCTTAACCATTGAGCTATAGAATTGCATAGCATGTTAATAATAGCTCAATAAAACTAATGGAGTTTTGTAAATTCCTGAAAGTTGCATAAAGCACATTCATTTTTATCCCTCTGTTGAGTATTTACTCACACAAATCTATGTAATTGCAAGTAGAGCTTGAAAAAAATATTTTTACACTGAAATTTATGTACTCCGCTAAAAAATAGGGTATATATTTCTTTGGAAGAATAGGAGACTTTTTAGCCATTTATTATGCAAGTTATTTAGAAATATTGAGGTAAATTCCAGAACAGCTATCTAAATAACTGACATAATTGAAATAGTTGTTGGTGAGTGCCAGGGCAGGTGCTGTACGTTATTGCTGTACACTGGATTTTGTTCAGATGCCTTTGTTTTCAGTCCTGATGTAAGCAGAATATCATTCTCGTATTGTTATTATCTTTTATTGTCACCATCTTTATTAGTTTGACTTTTATTTGACAGTGAGTGAACATCTGAGAATAACATCCGCAATACTGTATGTTTGTGTGTATTATCAACAATAAGATATTCAAAGAAGGAATGGTTTCAGTGAGATTCATGGGAACATGAGCACATCATAAATCAGGGGTGACCTATATTTTGTGATACATTTTAGTATCATTATCTCTTATTCTTTCTTATTATGTTCAAGTATTGTAGGTGCCTCAGAATGGTGTGCATGGTAGCAGACCATGGACACATTAGATCAGCAGGGTGAAAGGCAATGCCTCTCCATTTTTTGCCTCCTGTTTATTCCCTACTGATCTCTGAATGCAGAAAGAATGACTAAACTTCAAGGAAAATGAAAAAAAATGAATCTAAATTTCAAGGACATAATAACAGGGCTTGTAACTTTTTCTCTTTACTTGGTTGTTTTTACTTTTTCTCTGAGTACAAATAGAACATTCCAAGTGAAATAAAAAATAATTATGGCAACAAGCCATCGACACATCTCAGAGGCTCAAGTTAGATGTGTTTACTTCCAAGGTATCATAACGTTCTCCCTTTGGAAGTCAGGAATCTTTTCACTGTGGGTTCCATTTGAATTCATAGTCTTTTAAACTATAAAAAGCAGCAAATATTAATCTGGAGATTCTGATTTGGGTCAGTTCAGATAACAAAGCTTATCTTTGATAGGAAAGACCTTGCCGTTTCCAAATTCAAAAAGTCCATCTCATCAATTCATGTTTTCTTGTCTTCATTTGGAAATAAATTTCATAAAGACAAATGCCTGCTATATGAGTGCAATCCACAGCCTCAGAGAAAAAGATAAAATCCTTTCTTTGAATGAGTCAAATATAGCACCGGTCACAAAATCATACCTGATAGATGATGATCAAAATGAAATAAATAATATTGCTTTCAAAATATAGCCTTTATAATGATAATATAATTGCAGCTCAATTTACTCTATTTCAGTTTACTAAAAATGAGTTGCCTTCTCTAGGTAATCGCTGATCTGCAGCAATTTATAAACAGATATTATGACCATTTCCACATTTTAGAAAAGGAGACATAATTCAGAGGCACAAGCTGTTTGTACCCAATATTTAACAAGGAGTCAGTGGAGTATGGATTCATCCCATATTCTTTGGGTTTCAAAGCCCGTGCTCTTTGTTTGCTTATTTATTTATCAAAGTGTTTTATTGGCACTTCATCCCAAAAGCTTGTGTTCTTTGGATAGCCTACAGTCTGAGATTTGGTAGCTGCTCTGATCTGTGGTGAGTTGTCATAGAGTTCATCTCCCACCCTGATTACCATGGTCCGACACAACCCCCCAATCCAGAAAGTCTTTACTGACTAATTTTCATAATAAATCTCCTGGTCTGTCATCCTAGCCCCATTCTAATATTTATTACTGCCCACCCTGGACAAAGTCCTCTAGCAATAACTGATGAGAATTGATCAATTATTCCAAGGTCCCTTTACCCCTTAAGTGGAATCATTCAGGTGCCCATTCTTTGCTCTATTTTTTCTGTATTTTCATCGGATCAAGCTCTAGTTGCCAACAACAGTAGCGGACTTCACAGCCCACCTTTTATTGGCCACCTGTCCTCCCCTGACATTTGTTCCCCACTCTTCTACAGTGTTCTCCAATAAGTTCTAGATAATGAGTTTGCATTCTGATTCTTGTTTTAGGGTCTCTGACAGTAACCCAATGGAAACTGTTCTTATGTAGAGAAAGGTTGAGAACTGCCTGTTTGGGCTTAAAGTATAATCTTCATTGATAATAGGAAATTAGCAATTGATCTTGCCTTTTGGACAGGAGTTAGGTCACAGTGTAGGCTAAATGAATGAAGCTGGCAGACAAAAAGGAGGCAGATGAGAAAAGGGGGAGCCGATGGGTGCAGATTGAGGAGGAGGATTGCCTTGTGAGATGAAAACTGACTGGACAACACTGTAAAAAAAATTAAGTGAAGGAGGACTAGGGAGCTATCACAGGTGTTTGAGAAAGGGAATGACTTGCTGGGAAAACTTTGGTACACATTACCGGTCTGTCTTGGAGTGGGCAGGCAGACAAGGTGAGAAAAGAAAGAGCTAAATAAAACCAGGGGGCATAACGTTGATTAGCTCGAAGTCACTCTAAGAAATAGAGGGTGATCCCAGAGTGGAGGAGACAGCATAGTGAGAGAGGATTCTTCTTTCAAAGAAGAATCTGTGAGGCTAGAGGGTGCATAGTTACAAAGGACCAAGCCGAGTCAGTAAGTTCTGCTCTCATCAACCCATAAACCTCCCTGAGACTGGAACTGTGAGTAGCACAGATGACAGACCCTCTTTGCTTTTCCTCCCAAAGCACAAGCTGAGTGCCTGTTGCAGAAGGACGACTAGTTAGAATGTATTTTACTGAGATGAAAAAGTTGTTAGGTGCACAAGCTCTGGGGTCTGATTGAACACAATTCAAATCCTAGAACTGTTTCCTGGCTTGGAGAGAGCTTATGAATGTCTTATATCTCAGTTTGCTTATCTTCTACATGTGGATAATAGTTAACAGCTTATCGTACATGGTAGAGTCACGAGAATTAAAAAAAAAAGTATTACATGTAATTAGTCATCCCCGCATGTAGCACTGGAGTAATTGTTTTGTTTGTTTGTTTTTTGGAGGGGGTATCACTGCCTCTGGTGGTCGTGGGCGCTACTCAGTGCTACTCCTGAGAGCTGCCGCTGGATTTGAACCGCCAAGCCCACAGGCCGCTGTCCTTACACCACCAGGGCTCAGCTGGAGTAATTGTTTTTAAAATGCCACTTGTTATACAAAAGGTGAAATGAACTCTCTGATCAGGTCTCATAATGGTCCTTCACTCGATTTTTCCATGAACTTTTTGAAGGCCTCCTTTATATACATTTTACTTTGTTTTGTTGGTTGTCTGTTTGAGACCCAGCACAGATAATAGTGTTCAGCATTCTGTAGGGAGATTGTCATCAGGACTGTGGATAGAGAAATAAAGTCTTCTCAGCACCAGGCAAATGTTTCATCTCTAGCTAGGTACAGCGTTAGCGAGTTTCTATTCTTTTCATTGTACTGGAGATCCTATCTCATTTCATGGATGGCTTTAGGTCAATAAGTAGGTCTATTTTTTGCTCTTCAAAAGGTTCCCAAACACAATCAACTCATTTCAAATGAAAGTCACCACCCACCTCTTCTCCCTTTCATACTCCTTATCCTGAACCTGGCAATGGGAACACAAAGCCCCTGCCCCAGCCTGGTGCTCTGTGGGGAGGAAGGTGGTATGAATTCTGAAACCTAGACAAGAGCTTAATAGGCACAATAGCCTTGCCCCCTTCACTGTGACCTGAAACCAGTCTGATTTCTTTATCTCACCAGTTGAAAACACAGCCTTCCAGAGAGTGGTTATAGCGTTTGGGAAAGTCTGAATTAGCTTGTGACACCTTTCTTGAACTTGCTGGGTGTGCCTTGGCATTCTGTTTAAACCGGAGCCTGATGGTTGAGGTACATCACCAGATCAGTGTTTTCCTTGGCTGGGCTGGGCATCATAGAAGCAATATTTTGGACACCTCTCTCTGCTGCAAGCTTCAGGTTTATTACTGAGATTGCATGGGTGCACACGAACCTTTGGTTTCCCTCAGGATCAGCAGAGATGACAACGGTGCTGGAACTTCTCAAATTGACCTCCTGTGACTAAAGTTTCCCCAGGGTCAATTCCTAAATGTTTAAAAAAGGTTTTTCTATATTTTCTCACTATCAAAACAGCAAAAGTCTGAAGAGATCTCTCATCTGATTTTCAAGGACCTATCTTTCAGCTGTGCTGGAAAAATATCAGTTTAATTGTTTCCCCACCCTTAAATCCTTCAGCACCAGATTCCATCTCCTGAGAACAAAACCTCAGAGACTACGCAGGCACCACTGTGAGGTTTCCTGGGAGATGGCGGGATGTTTATCCTGTAATAAATGCTGAAACATTACATTGCAAAAAGAAAAAGGAAAGAATAATTTTTCTTCAGTTGAGTGCCGGCATTGGGTAATTATAGAAAGGCATAATTTCAAGATGAGGCTCCTTTCTTAGAAAAATCACTGGAAAACTGCTGACTGTGGAAGCATACATTAGACCGGAACAAGGAGGTAACTGGTGGTTGTGTTTCCTCTAAGCACATCAAAGCAAACACGGGTGTTTCCCGACCCCTGTCCTTCATTAGACTGATGCCAACATCCCGGGCTGCTGCAGGTGTTTGCTAATAATTAGTAGCTGCCTCCTTTCCCAGGGGAGGAAGATGAGATTTTCTTTTCCTGTTGAGTCAAAGTCTTAGGAAACCACCGGGGCGGTTCTTCTCCATCCTATAGAGAGAGTCGCCATGAGTTGGCAAGGAGTTTCGTTTTTACAACACCGAAGTGATCTGTTTGGTTGATGTCGCGGCTCGTAGGATCCTAGGGTGATTTTGTACACTCCTCTCCCACCCTCACCCCATTATTAAAGCCCAGCCCCTGACCTCTGGGTAGGACCACTGAAGTACTTTTCACTCTCCCAGTGCAGACGGGTGAGTTGAGTAAAAGTCAATTGCCTTCAGATCAACTCCAACGCAGGTTGACCCACATGTATCCGAGTGGAACTGCATTTTCTTTTTGAAAAAAAAAAGTCATTTTATTGGGGGAGATACAGCTTTTATCACTATCCATCCATCCATCCACCTGCCCACCCATCTATCCACCCATCCATCCATCTATGGTGTCAAGCACATTTGTACTTATGTTGCTTTCATCATTTTCAAAACATTTTCTTTCTACTTGAGCCCTTGATATCATTTCCTCACTTCCCCCGCCCTCTGTCTCTCCCTCTCCCTCATAAATCCTTGATAATTTACAAGTTATTGTCTTTTCACTGACTGATGTCTCCCTTCACCCACTTTTCTATTGTCTGTCCCCCAGGCAGGGGTTATAGGTAGATCATAGTACTTGGATGGAAGAACTGAGTTTTCACTGGATTTCAATGCCAGGGTTTTCAGAAATGAATCTGACAACTGTTTACCCAGGCATTTCAGCTTTTTGTTTTTGGCAATGAGCACATTAATGATCTGCACCACCCACAGACTCCTTAGTGGAGGCTAGACTCCACCTAAAACTACATCTTTGCCCAGCTTTTATTCATCTGCTTTATCCAGTTTTCCTCCTTCCCTTACATACTGTACCTGAAAGTCCTCCCTCAATCACTTGTTCCAGAATATCCACTTCAGGATCTATTCCTAAGAACCAAACCTAAGCCACTGGCCTTAAAAAGCTGCCGATCAGAAAGCCAGTTGGCTTAGTTGTGAGAGGCGGTGTGAAGGGTTCACCTTCTTTCTTTCTTCCACAATCCCCTCTGAGTACATTTCAACTTAATTGTGAGCACAGGTTTCTTATAGAATGGAACTGAGTTGCCTGAGTGGTCTACTCAAAAAAAAAAAAAGCTGCTTAACTGCTTATGCTCTTGATTTCAAATGGACTTTTTCATAAAAATGCTTAGTGTAGCATGGGATTCTTAGAAGTTTTCCACTCATCATAAAGTGATGTTGTACCCCACCCCCAATACACTTACACAATTATCTAACTACTCTAGAATATTGCAATTTTTAATTTTCATTCTGTATGTTTCAATTCTTTTGCCAAAATTCTGCCTTTGAGTCTCTGGAGTTTCCTCTTAGAGTTAATTATTGGAGCTTCTCTAAGTGTATTAAAATGCCCTTTCATTTACCCAAAAATTTATGCCTGATGTAAATGTTTCAAAAAGAAAAGGTTTCTTTCCCCTCTCATTTATATGTTTTTTTAAAAATGTTTTTAAGGCTTCATTTGAAATGATTTCACACCATTGGGAGAGAGCTTGCGTATATGAATGGAGAGTAATGGCAGAAACGTTGAAGAATCCAAAAGATCATGCTTGTTTCCATCATTATTATTTTGTCCCTTAGTATTCGATCTCAGAGTCCTGGGTTAAGTGGGTTAGGTGTTGGGATGTTCATAGTAAGGTTGGTGGGAGGAGGATGGGGCAGTCTGCTTCTGAAAAAAGGTTTACATCCTGGAAAACCTGGGTAACAGTGTTGCTCTGTCTTAATTGGTCACTATGGCTCAGACTCGAGTTGATGATGGCAGGGTGCTTTGTTGCATTTAGTTCTCTTTCCTCAAGCCTAAAGGAAGTATAGTACACTGTTGTTGCCAAAGCAGACCCGTTGACAAGAATTCATATCTAAGTGATTTATTAGGGAAATCTTCTTGGGTGAAAATAGCCAGAGAATGAAAGCAGGAAGAAGGGAGAATTGGGAGCAAAGAAGGGTCAATGGCTGAGTGGTCTTGGTCTCAGTACTTGAGGTGTTCCTCTAGAAGGGAAGTCAGCTGGGCTTTTAAGCTTTCTTACCCCCTCACTTGTCACTGGGCAAGAGCCGCCACTCTCAGGGGTGCATGGGAGCTCTCTGACTGCTCTGCTCTTTATCTGTGCAGGCAAAACAGCTCCAGTGTTTGGAGGGAAATTGTTCAAAGACAGTCACAGGAACAAGTCTTTCAAAGCAAAGCCAAACCAGCACTGGGAGAAGGATGCACATAAATAGAAAAGAGGATCAATACTCTAGTGGATGCAAGTCCCCTACAGGGGGTTAATTCGAAAAAGGAATGAAGAGTAGATGCAGGTGCACCTGTGTGGAAGTGGTCAGGCCAAAGAGATCTAATTTTCTGCCCTATGTACAGCTGACCACTGGGAATACATACATGTCTGGTTGCCAAACTCCTTCTTCTATGGGCCTACTTACGGACCTCTTTTTAGGCAAGACTATGTTAAATAGGTCTCTGTGTTGCCATTGGTGATCCCTTGGCTGCTGCAAACAGTTTAATCAGCCATGGTTCACCAAAAGGTCGGGTGTTTGAGTCCACACAGAAGCATATCTGATGTACGTATGGATTGTGATGAGTTGTACTAGACCCCAGTAAAATGATTTTAAAACAAAGAAGCATCTCTGGTGCAATAGAGAGGTCTGAGGGGCTAGCCCCAATCCCATCTACATGGACAGCGATCACCCCCTATGCACACAGAATTGACTTCAGAGGACAGCACGGAAGCCATAGCTAAGGGAGAGGGACATGTCTGATCAGAGCACACGGGAACAAATAAAGGGAGAGAAATAGAGAGAGTGGAACTTACCTTGGCCCACCAAACCCTGAGTATGACATTCCCGTTTCGAGCAGGCAAAGCACAGAGAGGATCATAGGGTCAGTCCCATCATGAGCCTCACTGATCCATTGCGTTATGGGGGACAACACTGGAGACACCATGCAGGAATTGCACCCGTTCTGACCCCGACACACTGTCGCAGAAAACTAAGGCTCTGCATCAGAACAGCAAGGGGAGCAGAGCAAGAAAGTCCCGATGGAGCATCAAGAATAAACTGTGGATCTAGGTTGTAGCACCCCATCTGAATTGAAAAAAAAAAAACACTCTAAAGGCCAACAGACAGACCTTAGACTGTTAATAGGATTTTCTTTGTTGTTGTTTTTTTCTTTTTGTTGCTTTGTTTTACTCTGTCTTGTTTTTTTGTGTGCATATTATTATCTTTGCAGGTCTGTCTAGGTAAGGTAGGTGGGATAAAAAATCTAGAGGAGAAAACAATGGGACAGACAGTTGGGGGTAGATGACAGGACATGTGAGAGAGGTAGGCAGGGGAAAGGAAGTGAGGGTTAACAAATACTGAGACAAGGGGAAAACATTGATTTAATGATTACGAGGTATGTTAGTCCGGGTAGACTAGAGGACCAAATTTATAGACATGCATATAGATATAAGGAAAGGGTTTATATACAAAAGAATGGAACACTGAGAAAGCATCCCAATTCATTCCAGTTCAAAGTCATAAGTCCAATATTAGCACATATGCACGATACCAGTCTATAATGTCTCTTTCTGACTCACGGAGTCACAGGTCAGTGGGCGCAGAATCCTGGTGCTGGCAGGGGTCTTCCCATGGCTTCTCACTCCCAGGGCTCAGGGTTCATCAACAGCATCCAGTGGTGGCAGAAGCAACTCATTGCTGGCAGAGGTTTCCACATGGCGTCTCCACCTTCAGAGGTCTGCCTGCATTGGGGAAAAGCCGTGTGGCTTCTCTGGCTCCTCAGACACTGCCATCTTGTCTTGTTTGTCATTCATCTTCTCTGAGACTAACTCTCAACAACTGGGGAGATAGCTTCTCATCTTCATGAGGGAAATATTGCGAGATTTCCCAGACGTATCAAGAAAAAGCCATGACCACACAGAGGCCTCGATTGGCTACTCCATGGCTATCTCCAGATTACCAGGCCAGACTCCACCCCTACATTTTAATCATAAAATTAACATAAGCACATGACTGCCACATGACGGTGTAGGATGTCTGGTAGGACTTGATCAAGGGCACTGTAATGAAGAGGAATTACTGAAACACAAATGAAGGCTAAGCATGATAGTAGGACAAGAGGGAAGTGAAGAGCCCACTTCTTGCATTCGGACTTTGGATCCTGGCATAGTATCTTAAGGTCTGAAGGGCAGGAAACAAATGCCAAAGGAGTGGTGATATCTCGGCTCTATCTGCTTCCTTGGAATAATTTTGTGTCAACTTGTTTAGGCCAAGATGCTCACTGGCTTGGTATTTAAGACCATGATGATATGTCCTTGATGTTGTTGCCTCTTTCCAATAAAAGTAGATGTTGTGGGGAAAGTTGAAAGTTGCTTGCTTTTTTGTTGGGTCTGCATCCTACATCTGGCTTAAAATGTACTGTAAACTCTGACTCTTTGAACTTGAGTCTGCAACCTGCTATATTTCCTACTTATTCTGACAGTCATCAACAGCCACCTATTTGACCTGCCAACTTTGGATTCATGGTGGCCCTGAAACCAAAACTCTGGCTTCTGACCCATTGACCTTGGGTTCACCAGCCCCTATAGCTACCTGAGTCAGGAGTACTCTGCAGCATGACCATCTAACCCACGTACTTGGAATTTACTCATCTTTACTGGGTGAGCCATTTCCTTGATATAAATCTGTCTCTTTACAGCTGCCTCCATGAGCATTGATTGTGGATCCAAGCAAGAAAAAATCAATAACAACTTCAACCTTTTATCAGTAAAAATGTTACCTATTGATCCAGGTGAGAAGATTTGCTTTTCTTTACACTGAGTAGCCAAAGGATACAATACTTGATCCTCATCAGCAACCGCTTCAAGGTTTCCTCACTTTTAGCAAGCAATATTGTATCACCTGCATATCTCAGGTTTTCATAAGCCTTCCTCCAAATTCGATGCCACACTCTTCTTCAAATAAGGCAGCTTCTCTGATTATTTTATCAGTATACAGATTGAACAAATATTATAAGAGGATAGAACTCTGATATACACATGTCCTGATTTTAAGCTATGCAATTGTCCCGTGTTCTGTTAATACAACTGTCAGTTGATTCATACCTGAGTTCCTCATGAACACAGTGAAGTGTCCTGGAAATTTCCATTCTTTTCAAGATTACCCCAAGTTTATTACTGTCCTCACAATCAAATGCCTTTGCATAGTCAATAAAACACAAATCAACACCCTTCTGATATTTTCTGCCTTCAGCAAAGATCCATGTAATATCAACAATGATATCCTTTGCTTCACATCCTCTTCTTACCTGGCTTGAACTCCTGGCAGTTCCCTGTCAATATACTAATACAATCAATATTGGATGATCATAAGCAAAATTTTACTTGCTTGTGATATCATTATTGTTCTATAGTTTAAACATTGTTCTGGGTCATCTCTTTTTGGAATGGTCACAAATACGGATCTCTTCTAGACAGTTGACCAAGTAACAGTCTCCCAAATTTTCTGACATAGACAAGTAAGTGCTTCCTGGGTTTTATTAGTCTGCTGAAACATTTCAATATGTATTCCATTCCTACAGCCTTGTTTTTGGCTAATGCTTTCAGTGAAGCTTGAACTTCCTTCAGTACCCTTGGTGTTTGCTCATATGTGACCTCTTGAAATAGTGGACTACTGGGCACTTCTTTCTAGTACAGTGACGCTGTGTATTCTTTACATCATGTGTCAATGCTTCCTACATAAATCAATAGTTTGTTTTCCCATTGCATGAGGCTGATGATCTACATAAGCATGTGTATTCCAACAATTGTGAAAGTGGTGTTCTGTTGTACATATGATTACTATGAGTTGACTTGTCAGTATCTAACAGCATAATATATAGCTAAATCTATAGCCACAGACACAGAAAGGGCTCATATGATTATAGAAGTCATCAAATTTCATAGCTATATGTCAGATATCAGACTAGAGACTGCTTTTGACTGATGGAGATGCAGGCATAGACAAACCCAAGATTGGCAGGGTATAACGGCTCCCCTGATCCTCCCTGTATCTCTACTCTCCTTGCTGACCCTGAGGGGCTTATCTATTCTGGATTCCCTATGTTGTGGACTCTTATCTGTAGCAGTGTGCATGCTCTGGTCTAATCTGATTTATAAGGTAGAAGTGAGGTAATGATAGTGGAGTGAAGGAATCTTAATGGGCACATAAATTCCATTTTCTCCTAAGGAGCTGTTGTGGTTAGCCATCCAATAAGCACACAAAACTCCCAAATCAAATATGCATCCATTGCCTTATAGGAAGCCTACAAGGAGGGCTCCTTACATGCAATTCAAGAAGAGCTGAATTCCCTTGATAATGTGATACTTAGTGCTGCTAGTCTTGTATCTAACCACTACCTGCCAGGTCATACCCTGATCTTCCAATCCTGTGTGGGGAGGGTGAGGCGGGGAGGTGACCTTGCCTGACTGGAGTTACAACCAAAGTTCATTTACTTAAATGTTCACATCTCAGCTTGTGTCCCCTACTGAGGAAAACAAGGGTAGAGAGGTGGGGAACTACCCCTGAGATCACACTATCCCCCTGGATAGGGCCTATGGGTGTGAACAAAATCAGGTGAATGAATGGAACAATTGTTAAAGGAAGGTAATGGCAGTAACGGGGAGCACAACCATTTGCCATAACGGGTGCAGGTTTAAGCTGCTAGCTGCATCCAATATTATTTAAATGACCTCTTTTTGATAGTGGAATGATTCTGGCTGATATTTAACATGGATGTGAATGTGTGTGTATGTGTGTGTGTATAAACACCTTCATGTAAAAATTGGGTTAGGTTGATGGGTTCTGCAACCTTCTTTCCTTTCTGATTCCACTATTATGAATACAAGTTCCTCACCGAAACTCCGTCAATAGTTGTGCTGACCATGTCTGAGGCCGAATTGGACCCAGTTTCTGTTTCCATGCTTGCAGGGCTTAGCAAGGCCGGAACTTGCATCCGTCAGTGAAAAACGAAGCCCTGACTCACAGGTTGCCACTGGGAAATGGATCTGATCCAGAAAGCAGGTCCCATTTTTCCATGGTGAATTCCAGGTGACAGTCCTGGCTCTGCACGCTGTTCTCTTCATCCTCTTTCACCACATCAGACCCGAAGCATTGCTGTTCATGCCGCCGAACCTGGCAGAAGTGGCTCTTTGCTCCCCGCCACCCCCTAGTTTGTTAATCCATGATGTTTTTAAATGATGGGTTGCACTATTCACATTGATCTTGCAAATAGGAATTTGCAGTAACTAGTCCTTTCCTAAATACTCCAACCTCTGAAGTCACAATGGACTATTGCAAGACTGCCAAGTTTGAAGGGAAGAGGCAGTATTTTAAATCATAATTACTAGAAGATTGAGGTTGAGAGAAAGCTTAGCAAAATTCCCATATCTTTTCCCCTGGCCTCTATTGTTAGGCAGGATGGTTCTAAGAGATGCTTATCATTAAATAACTTTCATTTTCGGTAGCATTATTAACTTGGGAAAGCTATTTAACCCCTTTGCACCTCAGCTGTTCATGTAATGAGGATAATAGTAGTGCATACATCTTAGAAAGACTCACTCCCATCTAGTTGATGCTAACTCAGGCTGACCCTGTAGGACAGGGTAGAATTGTTCCTGTGCATTTCTGAGACTCTAAGTCTTTATGGGAGGAAAAAAGCCACCTGTTTTTCTCAGAGAACAGCTGATGGTTTTGAACTGCTGGCCTTGCAGTTAGCAGGCCAACACTTAATCACTATGCTACCTAGGCTTCCATTAAAGTCCCGAGTTGCAATATTGAAAGATTTTATGGACAAAATATTGAATGGATCAGGAAGCATAAAAAAACAAACATTGACTTTATGTTAATAGCAGTGGAATAATTTGGAAAAGGATATCAATGACAAGTGCACCATAGGAAGTACAGTCAATAGAAGTGAATTATACATGTAGAATTGGAGAATGTTTTGTGTAGATTTTTGCTACAATTAAAATAGTTACATAGTGTGTAGGTCTGGGTAGACTAGAGAAACAAATCCAGAGAAACACATATGTGTATAAAAGAGAGTTTTCTATAACGGGTAAGTGTACATTAAGAAACCTAGTCCAGTGAAAACCCATAAGTCTGACATTAGCGCATATGTCTGACACCGATCTACAAAGTCCTCAAACTCACCAAACACACATAATGACTCTGACTGCAGGATGATGACAGGTCAATGGGTAGAAAGTCTTTGAATCCAGTAACTATCTAAGCATCTCAGCACTGGCAGGGGTCTCCATGCAGCTTCTCCAGCAGCCCAGGGCTGCATCAGGATAGGTCCATTTGACTTCTTCTCAGGGATGTCTTACAGGAAGTGAGTCTTGCCAGCTGAGGCAGAGAACTAGCTCAAACAGTTGAAACTGGTCCCACCATCTGAGAGCAAGAGACTGAAAGGTGAGGTTTGCTGGGTCATTCATCTCTCTGCCCGTCAATTGAGCTGCCCTTCAACGAATCCCACATATGTTCATTGGCCAGGTTGGCACAATGAGCCTGTCACACACAGATAACAAAAAGTACATGGAAGAAGAGCGTGTTCTAGAATCGATCGTAGTGATAATTATATAACTCTTTGTGATATGATTGAAGGTTGTAGGTTGACTCTCATGGACTTGCTTTCATTTTCTTCAACTTTAACCTGAATGTAAACAATTGATGGTCTATTCCACAATGTGTCCCTCACCTGGGTTTTGCTGCTGATATTGCGCTTCAGCCCCATCTTTTTTCTATTTGATTTCAGTGTATTCCACCTGGAGAAGTCAAGATGTATAGTTACCTCTTTGTTGTTGAAAAAAAAGTATTGGTAATGAAGAAGTTAGTGGTCTTGCACAGTTCTATCATGTGATCTCCAACTTTATTTCTATCACCAAGACCATATTTTCCAACTACTATTCCTACCTCTTTGTTTCAAACTTTTCTATTCCAATTGCAAATGATTATCAATGCATCTTGATTACATATTTGATCAATTTCAGATTGAAGATATTGGTAGAATTTTCCCATCTCTTCCTCATTAGCTTTAGTGGTAGATGCATGAATTTGAATAATAGTTGTATTGATAAGAGGATTTCCTTGTGTAGGGATTGATATTATACTACTTCAGACAGCATTTTACTTCAAATGGATCTTGAAATGCCCTTTTTTGTGAGAATGCAATGCCAGTCCTCCTGATTGTGTCATTGTTGGTTTAATATGCTTTTCTGATTCAAAATGGCCAATACCAGTCCATTTCAGCTCACTAATGGGTAGTTAGCTCACTGTTCTTTATGCATTCTATTTCATTTATGTCAACTTCAAATATTCCTAGATTACATTCCAAGGTCCAATTATTAATTGATGTTTTCAGCTGTTTCCTCTCAGTTTGAGTTTTGCCCATCAGTAAGCAAAGCCATGCCTTTCATCCATTTGTGTCATTCTGGTTGACTTTACTGTGAGAAGGCTGCTCTTCCTCAATTATACTTTGAGTACTTTCCGCCCAAAGGGGCTCATCTTTTGGCACTTCCTCTGACAATGGCTTGCTTATAGTCATCCAGTTTTAGTAACTGGCAATATCGCAATGTTATTCATAGGATTTTTCAGTGACTAATCCCTCTGAAGTGGGCAGCTCATTCCTTCTTTGTAGTTTCTTCCTGGACCGGAAGCTCTGTTAAAATCTGTTCACTTTGGGTGACTATGCTGGGACTTGTGTTACCATTGACATAGTTTCCAGCATCATAGCAACATATGCCAGCATAAAACAACAAGCTGGCACACAAATGGGGGTATGGAGATAAATTTATATATTAAAATATACATGTAATCATAGCTCAATGTTTGGTATATGGAGAATTCTTAATAAATATTATTGCTAGTACTATGACTATTATTATTAATATTCACTTTTAAGGTAGTAAAAGGTCACTTGGCATAGTAGAAATAAAAGACAAAGGTTTGAGAGGGAACTCTCAAGTTATGACTCTTCCATTTGCAGTGCAATATTGAGCAAGATAAATTACCTCTTTGAATGTCAGTTAGCACATGACAAAATGGGCAAAATAATAGCTCTGGCACAGGTACTTATCAAGGATATTAGGGACTTGGTAAGATAATGTTTATAGAGTTCATGACACCTTGCAGACTTAGTATATAATAGTGTCTGTAAAATACAGTGATTTATTCCATTCTAAAAGTCTATTTCTGTCTCTTGACACATTTCACTCTTTCTTTTTCCTTTGAGGAGATAAAACACTCAATTTCCTTGGGCCTAGCCTCACCTAATCCTTAGGCTGGAGTATTGATGCACCTGTCACATTCATATGTAATCAAGCCTCCAAGGCTCATCTTTGTTTTCTAGGAATAGTTGAATCCAGTTACTTACTTTGGGTAACATTATATATCCAGATAAATACAGAGTGATTCTGGTGTTCCTCTCTGAAACTTTGACTGGAATGGGGTTATTATGATTGGTTTGTTGTATTAATATTGACTCAGCATCACCCCACGTTTGCAGAGTGGAAGTGCTCTGTAATGTTTTTTCAAGGCTGTGACCTTTTGGAAACATCATCCTGCGTCTTCTGAGTCATGTTTGCGGTGAGGGTGGGGATAGTTTGAGCCACTAATCTTTTTACTAAGAGTTGAGCATGTAAATATTTGTAATATTGTGTTAGCCCAGATTGACTAAAAAAACAGATATAGTGACACTCATATATGTGTAAGAAAGAACTTTATTTCAAGAAGAAATTATAATCAAGAAAACATCCCCTAGCCCAGTCCAATTCAAATTGCATAAGTCCAATACTAGTCCATAAGTCCCTCTTAAGACTCATGTGCTGACACAGGCAATGGTCCAAAATTCAGGAAGATCACAGGCTGGTAGGTGCAAAGTCTAGTGAATCCAATGCCAGGCTTTGACAGCAGCCAAGGTTAGACTGGAGGAACATTACAGTAGAAAATGTGTGTGATTGAGTGGGTGAGGCAGAAATTCCCAGGGTCCTCCTTATGAGAAAGTCATGCCCCACAAAAGGTATTATCAGGCTCTGGCCTTGTTGACAGGTGGAATACCACCCCTGCACCTTTATACATCATCAAGTTAACATGTAGTTATGAAGCTTCAACAACCACCCAAGACCTAGAACTGGGTAGTCTGAGTTAATGCCTCTGCTGACCTTCACAGAGGACACACTTAGAACAGTCAATAGGGGGAGAAGCTTTGGTACATATCTCATTCTTTATCAGAGAAGCTCTGAGCAAATAAAGCCTATTCAAACAGCCTCAGCAGCCTTGCCATCCTGTCTGCATTGGCCAGGTCACACCCAAGTACAATTAAATTAGAACTCTGAAAAGTTCACCAGGTGCTTTGAAGACTCAGAACAGCCATCTTAGGCAGTCCCTCTCAGATCTTCACAGAGTAGAAAACCATTTTTATAAATAAAAAACCTTTTGATGGAATTCATAATTACATCCATTTAACATGTGGTAACTGCTTTGCTTGGGCTCTATTTTTTAATTTATTAAAGTATTCATTTGCTAAGCATTAAATTCACCTATTGTAATAGGTACAGTTTGGTGAGTTTTTATACACAAGTAGCCATCTTCACAATCATGACAATGGAATTTTTTTTTGGGGGGGTGGGGCATCACTGCCCTCTGGTGGGAGTAGGAGGTCCAGCCTTGCCTCTGGATAGCTGCTGCTGGATTTGAACTGCCAACCCAGTGGGTCACAGTCCTGCCACTGGGGCTCAGCCTGTGGAACATTTTTCTTATACTAGAAAATTCCCTCTTACTCCAGCAAACTGTCAGCTTTAGGGAAGAAGTTTTCAGAGATGCTTCCTGTCATCCCAGATTAGTTTATATTAGAGTAAATTTTTATAGAAATGTTATCACATTGTACTCTTTTGTGTCTGGCTTCACAGCATAGTGCTTTTGAGGTTCATCCACATTGTTATCCTTATCAGTATTTTATTGCTGAGTCCTCATCCATTTTATGAATGCACCGCCTTTTGTTTTTCCATTCTCTTGTCGATGGGCTTTCACCAATTTAATTTTTGTGCCACCTTTATAGAGCAATTTTTGCTCCACGATTCCTCTCATAGGTGTTTTACAGTGAAAATCGGAAAGATAATATTGTTCCAGGGACCCTGTTTCTCTGTGAATTCTTGGGTTGGGTTGAAGCAACATGCTTAAAGGTGATTAGGAAAAGGGGCAAATTGCTCTCTTCTCCATAAAGTGGAGGCCCCAGCCACACCATCTGTTTCTCCTTACACGCAGTCATTGGCTTCTGTGACTTCCCAGACCCTCTTTGCCCTAGGCTACCTCATTGATTCTAGATGCCTATGGATTCCAGTAGAGCCAAGCTTAGTTATTCACCAAGAGCTTCAGTGGCTCATTCCATAATCTTCCTCTGGCTTCCCACCCTTTGCTTTGTGATGAATGATGCACAGCAAAGAAATGGACAGGACAGGTTTAGTTTATGTATCTGATTCATAAAGCCTTTCATATACTTTGAAGCTACCAATTTTTCCTTTGGATGAGTTTTACAAAGCCAGCTAGCAATATGCATACCTACATACATATCACACACATACATTTAAGCATTATCTACTTTATATGAGAAGGTTTACAATTACTTATATCAATAAAACCACATAAAAATTGAACAATATTTTTTTACTGGCTGTAAAATTACCCCCCCCATAATGACTCTTAGTTTCCATTTTCCTAGTATGAAAATGACCCCAATCCCATATGTGAGCACATACTTTTTTCTGGATTGTTTTCCTTTTATCTACTGTTTTGACTTTTTTTTTTAAGCTTTTCACATCATGACCTTAGATTTTCTTCCTTTCTCACTACAATAAATAGATGTCTGCGCTAGGTCACTGATACAAATGTTCATTTCTGGGAAGTTTTAGAAACTTTGGAGAAAATCCATTGGCCTTTTAGTATTCTTGGATTTAATGTTACAAATACCATTACTTTTCAAGTTTCTTTGTAAGCCCTCTGCCACTCAGTCAAACCTCATTAAGGGGAAGGGTTATGTAGCATATCACAAAACTTGATGCGGCAAAAGAGAACTCCAGTTCAGGTCACAGTACAGTGAAATGTGAAATTGGGTGATGTGAAAACTAAACATTTTAGAAAAAAAACACCAGTGATACTCAGTGATAAATACCATTCATTCTATAAACTGCCAAAGATTCAGTCATTATGTTTCCAGTGAGTGAATTTATTTTACCCTTATTATTTGCAAATTATAAAGATCATCCTTTGTTTGCAGTATCAAACAAACCAGAGATATCAAATAGTGCATGTGATATTTATGCTCCTGGTTTTAGTTGGTTGTAAGCACATTTCCCAATGATAAATCAGTTTTATTCCAAAGCCTTGTCTTGATGCCCCAAGCAAGATTTTCTTGAGTTCTCAGGCAGGTAGAAAAAAAATCACTGAATATGCATACAATTTTTATGGTCTAGAAAATGAATTCTCCAGCAAAGGCCAAGATAAAGCGCTCCCTACCCCTTTATCTGAATGCTATAATTTATTTGTGTATCTGCAACTTTTTTTGCCAGAGCCTTTGCTGGGAGACCTCATGTCGTGGTGGTCTATGAGTTGGATGTGAGGACAACAGTTTGAAACCCCAAGCCAATCCTTGGGAGAAAAAGGACGTTTTCTATTCTGGAGAAGAGTTAGCTTAAGGAACATACAGGACATACAGGGACAGTTCCCCCCTGTCCTACAAGGTCATTAGGAGTTAAAATGGACTCATAACAGTGAGTTCATTTTTTTTTAATGTGATGGTCAGGAGCATAAAGATAGGGAAATATAGACAGTAGCTAGAAACCTAGTAAAAATATTTACTCTTCTGGTATATAATTCATTATACACAAGGGATAGGAGATGAAATATATTTCATAGGCTGAAAGAAAGAGACCTCTAAGAGACAGGGTATACTATCGTCCTGCCCGCATTGTGTTGGGGAAGGCATTATCCTAATTCTATCATCAACTGACTGATTGAAGTCTTGGGCTCCTCTGTTCCACCCCTATCTAGAAAAATTAAGGCTGAGAACCTTCTAAGTACATACCTCCTAGGTGGTAGCCCTATCTTTTCCCTTGAACTTTCATCCTCTTGATTTTCTTAGATTTCTAGGCCTTCAGGAGTTCTGAACTAAAAGACTGCCATTGTCAACTACGCAGCTACATGAACTGCTGAGAATAAGTAAAAACAGACAGCTAATACGCTCATACTTTAAATACACATGGGGTTGCACGACCCAAAACCTGCTTAAAACAGGCCTCTTCAGTCAGTGGATGCTTGCAGACAAAGTGTCTCAGGGACGCTATTGGCTTAGTCTCATTCGGGTCACTATGAAAAGGAATCAGCTGGATAGCAGTATGTCGACCTGACTTGGTAGGATGCCTTCAAAACAACAAGTAGAAGTAGATAAATGTCTCATTGAAACAGTGTCTGTTCCAAACCACTATTCCAATTCAGTTGAAGGCAGACAGGGCAGCTCAGGTGACTGTTTCCTGGGACTGTCAAGGGATAATTTTGTCTACTATAAATAACATTGTTTTGAGCATTATTTTGGTGGACTTAAGGACTAATAACTGTTTGGAGGTTATCCATGTGATTTTTAGTTTTGTAAAACAAAAGAACAAACCCAAAAAGAAGAAAAAGGGAGATATAAAAATGCACATAAGTGGAACAGATGCACAGAAGCACAGCACGAAAAGAACAATCATATAAACTGTTGCCCCAAATCCCAGATTAAACGGGGAATGGTATATAGATGAGTTAGACCCAAACATTATAGTGAAGACTTTACGAACAAAATTGACATTGAAATAACCATTCACAGCAGGTGATGAAGAACTTGAAGTCTGAACCTAATCACGCTTATTGCCTGCTATCAACAACAGCAACTCAACTATCTCTTGAGGATTGTAATAGGGCCCAGAGTCACACAAGATACTATTCAAAATGTGTAAATTAAAAAAAGGATTTAGCAACAAGAAAAGCAAGTAAATTTGTTAAATTTTAAAGTGAAAAAACAATCAGGGGCTGAGCCCCGGTGGCGTAGCGGTTGTGTACGGGACTGCGACCCACTAGGTTGGAGGTTCAAATCCAGCAGCAAGGCTGGGCCTCCTACTCCCACCACCAGAGGGCAGTGATGCCTCCAAAACAAAAACAAATAAAAAAAAATCAGAAGTCAACTCTGAAATTATATAGGGGTTACAATGATCAGATTCTAAATTATACTCAGTTGATGAAGGATAACACTGTAGAAATAAATGAAAAAGGCAGAATGCCTCAGAAGAAATGTGGAACCTAAAAAACAAAATATATGATTTTTTTACTTATGATAAATACAGATCATCAAATGCCATTTTGGCATTTCAATAATTTTCACATTTACAATTCAGTGATATATGTTCATCACATTGTTTTATCAACACTATTAATCACCATTTTCATCGCTTTTCAAATGTAAAGTTTAGAAGTAATATAATATTTGAAATAAAATACTTCACTGAATGAGTCTAATAGCAAAATGATTAGAAAGTGAAAATCAGATCCACAGAGTTGGGGGTCTATCTGGATTTTGATTTGCCTGTTTCTACAACTAGGGTGCTGAAAGCAGAAGTGCCCTATATTTTCCAGGATAAAATACAACACATTGATGATTTTAGTATATCCAGAAAAATCACAAGAATTGACAGTGTGTTGAGTACCCAGCAATGAGCTAGAATTTTGTTAGTCCAGTTCATGTGTTGCTTTACAGAGTCCCTGTAACTAAATAGCTGGATATAGAGTACGGTGAGAAAGCTAAGACTTAATAGAACTGTCCAATGTTATATAGCCAGAAATACCAGGTTCAGAGTTCTGTCTCACCCATAGAACTATGGCTTTTGTTATTCTATAGAATAAAAAGTCAAAATCTCAAATTTACTATATATAATAGAATATATATTTAGATTGATATATATTTAAAGTATTTGTATTTTCCTTCCCTGCTCTGTCTATTATAGCTCTCTCCTTTCTTTCACTAGCTGCCTTAAAAGAAGGAAACTAAGGTTTTTAAATAAGAAATAGGGATTGTGATAGATAGGTTTGTTGTGACAACATGGCCAATGAACACAAGTGAGTTTAATTGAAGGATGAAGGCTCAGTGCGCCTAGTCTTTCTCTCTCCTGCTCTTGGATCTTGGGAACAGTAGGCTGCCTTCTTTATCCTGTTCCTTGATTTGCAAGCTACACTACCTGTGCAATACCTATTCGGTGGACTGTGTTGCTGTGAGTTGAGGTTCCTTCAAGCCCTGCTTTGCCACACTACTGGAATATACATCTCTTGAGCTGGGGATTGTCAGACCCTGTCATCTGGCTGACTGTTGATTACCTGCCTTGCTGTTTGCTGCTTGTGGCCAGATAGCCTTAATTGCTCTACAGAGGACTTCTCAGTGGCCCTCAAGACTCCAAGGACTGCCATGGTACTAGCTGTCTCAGGCAAGTGAGTTGCCCTGAGCCATTTGTACTCCTTTATAGATTACTCAACTGTTTATTTCTTATGTTAAATATCTTTCTTTTTAAAAATAAATCATTTTATTGGGGGTTCTTGCAACTCTTATCACAATCAATGCATACATCAATTGAATGCAGACCATGTTTGCACATTTATGGCTATCATCAATCTGGAAACATGCTACTTCTACTTAGCCCCGCCCCCCATCAGCTCCCATATTTCCCCTCTCTCCCCACTCCTCCTCCCCCATGAACCCTTACTTTTACAAATTGTCATTATTTTGTCATATTGGACTCCAATACATCCCTTTACCCACTTCCCTATTGTCCATACATCAGGGAAGATACTACCTATCATCTATCTATCTATCATTTATCTAAAATTATTAGTGTCCTGGTTTTCTCTAGAGAACCCTGTTAACACAGTGATAGAATAGCTCACCAAGTATGGCTGATTGAGCTGAGCAGCAGATGCAAATAGATGTTTTATATTTTTGGACAATATTCATTTTTAAACCTTAGAATGACACTCAATGTGATCAGATGTTCTTGACCAAAATGGTGTACCAAAGGGGACTGAAGGAGTAGTTCAGCACTCATTTCTCATTGAATTTGGGGGTCAACTGATGCTACACATGTGGGACCCAGGTATTACAGTGGTTCAGCACACTGGCTGCTAACTAGGTGTGTTAGTCTGGGTAGACTAGAGGAACAAATTTCATAGACACGCATATGGATATAAGGAAAGAGTTTATATACAAAATGAATGAAACACTGAGAAAGCATCCCAACCCAGTCCAGTTCAAAGTCACAAGTCCGATATTAACCCATATGCCCCACACCAGTCTATAATGTTTCCTTCCGACTCATGAAGTCACAGGTCAGTGAGTGCAGAATCCCAGCGCTGGCAGGGGTCTCCCCATGGCTCCTCACTTCCAGGGCTCAGGGTTCATCAGCAGCATCCAGTGGTGGCAGAAGTAACTCATTGCTGGCAGGGGTCTCCACGTGGCCTCTCCAGCTTCAGAGGTCTGGCTCCATCAATGCAAAGCTGTGTGGCTTCTCTGGCTCCTCAGACACTGCCATCTTGTCTTGTCCATGATTCATCGTTTCTGAGACTAACTCCCAACAACTGGGGAGATAGATTCTCACCTTCATGAGGGAAATATCACGAGATTTCCCAGAAGTCTCAGGAGAAAGCCACATGGAGGCCTCATTGGCTACTCAATGGCTATCTCCAGATTACCAGGCTAGACTCCACCCATACATCTCAATCGTAAAATTAACATAAGCATATGACGGCCATACTAGTTTAGTAGTTCACACCTACCAGGTTCTTCATGGGAGAAAGATATGGGGGCAGTATGTTTTCTTAAAGACCACAGCACTGGAAATGCTGCAGGAACATTTTTTTTCTTTACCTGTAGGGTGATTATGGATTGACATCAACTAGGTTTTTGTTTAGTTGTTCTACAAATGACTGTCACTCTCTGCTCACCAACTCTACCTGAAAACCTGAGGAAGCCCAGCCTTGGCATAGGCCAGGAGGGCCAAGGAATGATGACTGAGAAGGAAGAGCAGTCTTGAATCATGGAAGGATAAATACCTCTATTTCCTCCCCCCTTGCACAATACACCTCTGAAATCTTCCAGTTGCACGTAGAAATCTCCTACTCATTAACATATTTGGCTGGTTTCTTTCCCAGCCTCACTTCTGCCCTCCCGCATTTCCTGGGTCACCTCTGAAATAAACTGCATGCATCCAATCTTTGTCTCACACTCTGTTGTACACCTTATAATGGTGTACCCCCTCATACACACACTTTTCCTTCAAATGAGCAACTCTGCATATTAAACACACACACCTTGGGGCTCTACCATCTAAATGGAATCTTGTTTCGTTTAGTTGTGAATTCTGGTTCCCTTCTTCCTCTGATCACCTGTGACTTTATAGACACTCCAGCATCTGCATATACTCCCAGTTTCCCTTCTCTGTGCTCAGATCCTCTTTTAGTTCACCTGATTCAAATTTTGGAAACATTTCAAATAGGGAGGTCTATGGTCTTTCCTCCCTGCTATTGTGTTATGGTTAACTGGACATAACAGAGCAATAGAATTATCCCTGATCATTTATCATCACAGCATATGGGCAGTGGCTTGTGGCAGTGAGAGGAGATGTGACATCTCTATGGAGAGAAAGAAATGATTCATTATGGTTGAGTTTTGCCGTGGGAGGTGGTGTGGTGAGAGGGGAATTCTCTACCTCTTGGAAAGTAAGAGGAGAGCAGACTGACTCCTGGAAATCCTGTGTATGTATGGTAACTGGTGTGTGAGCATCTACAAACACACATGTATCACCCTGACTTCACCAAAGATAAAGTAAACTCATAAGTCCATTGAAAAGAGCAAAATATCTAAACACTAGCAATGAATACTAATAGGTAAGGGCTTTTTAGTGTGTTTGAGATGTCGTGAATGAATATGGCCTTTCTAGCCAGACTTCCTTAGGTGATGTATTATAATTTTTGACCCCATGCCTATGGATATAATCCCATATTGGAGAGCATTGTTAACTATTCTAGTGGATGGGATTAGGGTAAGATTAAGACCTGACTTCAGTCAAGGATGTGACCAAGTCACACCCTAGTTTTCATTGAGGGTCTCTTTAAGACTACCTTAGTATAGAGTGGGACTTAAGACACCATCTTTTGTTGTCTTTGGGGATATGATCAGCTTAAAGACTAACCACACTTCTCTAAAAGCCATTTTTTTTTCAGTGTATAAAAGTCATCTGGAACACACAGAGAAATTCCAGGACCCTGGTAACATACGGGTTACATGTTGGACTGCCATCTAGAAGGTCGTCAGTTGGGAAGCATCAGCCTCTCAGAGGGAGAGAGATGGGTTTTCTTCTATGGTCGAGTTACAGTCTCACCTTTCCAGGAAGCCAGACTGTTGCTCTCCCCCATAGTTTCTTCGTCTCTGACTAGAAGGTACCCCATTGTATCAGTGCTCATGTGGAATTTTGCAGTTATGGCTCAGTCAAGACTCGAAGGGTGAATCTGTTATCCTGGATTGCCCAGATGGCCCCTAAGTGTACTTCTTAGAGATAGAGTTTGTGGTAGAATAGGAAAACACATTGTGATGATGGAAACAGAGGGTGAAGATAAGAAGGCAGAGAAAAATGGATGGTCTGAGCCACTCACTTATTTGGGAGTTCTCTATTTTTCAGAACTCTTCTTTTAAGCACAAAACAACTATTCTGTATATTGCAGAATTAGCTGTGGGCAGGAATTATAGAAATATATATATATATATATATATATATATATATATATATACACTCATGCAAATAGATTTTATGCATTTCTGGACAGTGTTCATTTATAAACATTATAATGACACTGAACATGATCTGATGTTCTCAACCAAAAAGGTTCATCAAAGGGAACTGAAGGAGTAGTTCAGGACTCATTTCTCATTGAATTTGAGGGTCACCTGATGCTACACATATGGCGCCCAGCTATCGCAGTGGTTCAGCACTCTGGCCACTAACTAGGTTAGTAGTTCACACCCACCAGGTCCTTCATGGAAGAAAGATATGGGGGCAGTCTGATATATATAATTAGCTGAACGCCACAATAAGCCACGGGGTGAATATTGTTATTGAGTTCTAGTTTACAAAAAATGAGGCACAGAGAGGCTAAATGCATTTCTAGGTCACAACATTAGAAAGTGCAAAGTGGAGTTTGTAACCTAGGATCTATGACCCTACAAAACCTCTTTCTGCTCAAGTTTACTAAATCATAGTTGCATGTCTCCTTTTTGTTTCCTCCTCTGGATCACAGTTCCTATCAGCACCAAACTAAACTGCAAACTCACCGCCAAGTCAGGTCGGGTCTGACTCACAGTGATTGCCCCTGTGGGTTTCCGAGTCTCTAGCACCATAGAGGAATAGAAAGCCTCATCTTTTTCCAATGGAGCAGCTGATAGTTCTGAACCACCGACCTTATAGTTTGCAGGGCAACTCTCAATGCTCAATGGAACTGAACACAACAAACTCACTCAATGCCATCGAGTCGTCGCCGACCCACAGCCACTGGGTAGTACTGGGTAGAACTGCCCCCTGTGAGTTTCTGAGATTATAATTCTTTACAGGACTAGAAAGCACCCCACTCCCTTTTTCTCTTTCTCGTGAGTCACTGGTGATTTCAAACTGCTGTCCTTGCAGTTAGAAGCCCATCTAGTAACTACTACACTCATATGCTACTAAGGCTTCTTTATTCCACTTTCGGTGGAAGGATGGGGATTGCACCCATTTGTTCTTAACCCTACCACCTCATTGTTTCTGCCATTCACTTCATGCACCATGCACTTACGTCACAGAGAGTCCCCTGAATGTAGAATCATGCACCATTGCAGCTATGAAGAATTGAATCAATCACTAAGGCTACTACAACCATCACCACCCAAACAGACAGTGGTATACATAATACGTAGTGTTTAAAATTTTTACGAAGACATAGAGCCATTGTTGTTTCTCTTTCACTTTCACAGCAGTAATTAAGGCAGATAATGTTATCCCAGTTGACAGAGAACACTAGGACTATCAGCAGCCACGCCAAGAGAAAGTCCCCAGTGCTTTTGAGTCCTCAATGTCACTTCTCAACTCATCAGTGGAAATCTGTGGAGCACCACCGTGCTGGCCAAGACAAATTATGGATCTTTGAAGCCGTGGTCACTCCCCTGTGGGTCACATTTGAAGGTGTGTGAGTTGTTGTGTGCACATTCAGCCAGTCACTTTTAGCAGGACAGAGTCACTTTGATCTCATGACATTGCAAGTGATTCCTGCTTTCAGAGGAAACCAATGTCCTTTGACAATTCTTCTCCCCTCTGAAGAGCAGAACCATCTTTCTGAAAGCTCTGCTGCCGCCATTTGTACCAGGGTCCTCTTGTGGTTGGCCACCATCATCCGCCCCCATACGTAACCCCAAGTGCGACGGAGGAAGTCTCCTTAGTAGGGCTTCCTTGGCTGAAATCTTTATGAAGGCAGATGAGCAGAAGCCTCTCCCCTGGAGCCACTGAGCAGGTTCAAACCCACAATCTTTAGTCAATCACAAGCTACTCTTGTCACCTATGAGAACACTAGGCTGAGTAAAATTGTAATTTTTTCCATGTTATTCAATAAGTATTTACTAAGGCATTTTATTGATGATAAGAATTAAACATAAGCAAATAAAGAACCCCATAGCAGGAGAGGCACTCAAAGAATCTAGAGTTTTTTTGGTGTGTGTGTTATGGGGCTCACTCTGGCGTGTTTTCCAATGAATATGTGCCTGATGGCGAACTGAATGTTAGGAAGTTTGAGTTTGCCCTGCAGTACCTCAGAAGAAAAGTCTGGTGATCTACTTCTCAAAAAAAAGTCTTTGAACACTTCCAGGAGCACAGTTCTCTTCTGACCAACATGGCGTCACGAAGTCAGCAATGCCTGGAAGGGAGCTAGTCGGGTTTACTCTGGGGTACCTCGATTGGCTGGGGTGGTACCTCGATCATAACAGTGGGGAGAGTGGCCTGGCAGTCGGAACTTTCCTGGCACTGCCTTATGGGACAGGGAATATGTTTCAGCCAGCATTTAAAAAGAATCCCCAGCAGAAAAGTGGTGACATCGTTTTATGTATGTATGTAGAGTAGACCCTCTAACTGTTGAGTCGTTAATGGGTGGAATGGGACGGAGGGGTCCGAGGAGACCAGGGAAAAGGCCTTTGCAGATTATATCTTTCTAGATTGAATCATTGCCATTAAGCCAAGTGGCTGCATCAACAACTTGTGTTGCTCTGTGCCATTGAGTCAGTTCCAAGGGTTTCCAAGCCCCAGAGGGTTTCCCAAGCGGTACTTTTTGTGGAAGCTAACTGCCACAGCTTCCTCCCACTGAGCCACTGGTGAGTTCACACCACTGACGGGTCATTCAATTAGCAGCTGAGCACTCACCCACTGTGCCACGAGAGCTCTTCTCAGCTACCTATAGCATATGGTGTGACAAGTGCCAGGGGAGAGGCCAGGAAGTAAAAGCCAGGCTGCACTAATAAGCATTGTTCCCCATCACGGGGCTGAAATGAGGCTGGCCCCTGTGGCCTGGAAGAGAGAAGCGCTCTTCTGCAGCCAGTGAGTTCTGTGTCAGCAAACAGTTTCCCAGGAAGTCACCAAGTGATTACGGAGGCAGTGCTGTGCCGTCAGAAACCTCTGCTTGTCCACGGAGACCGAAAATGATGACTGGGGGCTTTTGAACTCCTGCCACTTGCCTTCTTTCTTGGGCTGATTTGAGGGATGCTTTTCATTTACTGTGTCTGTTTGGCTCCCTAGAGCAGAAAGAAGTTTCCAGAACCCTGGGTTAAAAAAAAATTCAGTAGACAGTCCTTCATTTTACCTTCCTCCTCAGTGATGGCTGCTGCCACTGCTGTCCATGGTCCTTGACAGGGTGGCCTTGCAAAAACGCACAGCCAGCTGCCTGTGGGGTCTTCCATAGCTCAGCAATCATCTTTTCCCCATAGAACAGTGGTTATCACCCTTCCTAACATGGCAGCCCTTTCATATAGTTCCTCATGCTGTGGTGACACCCCCACACCCCCCTAAACACAAAAGTATTTTCGTTGCTACTTCATAGCTGTGAAGCAGGTGACCTCTGTGAAAGGGTAATTCAACCCCCAAAGGGGGTCACGACCCACAGGTTGAGAACCACTGCCTTAAAGGCCTCCACCCCACCCCCCACCCCAACACAAACCCACTGTCATTGAATTCATTCCGACTCAGAAGCTTTCCATAGGATTTCTGAGACTGAACCTGGGAGCAGAGCAGCTCATCTGTCTTCTGTGGAACAGTCCATCAATCAGCTTGAGCTAGCAACCCTGCACTTAGCAGTCCAATGTGTGCCCCACGGCTGCCCCAGTGATCCTGCCCCCAGCCTCTGGCAAGTGTCTGGCAGCAGTGAGGGCCGGTGGAAATGGTGACGCCTGCAAGCACTGCAAGCTTCAAGTTCTCTTTGCTTCTCTTCCTTCTTCTTGCATTTCCCTTTCCGTTTGCAGAGCAATAACCCATTTCTCTCCTGTTTCCTGAATGTGATCATCATGTCTGCCCTTCCAAGAGAGGATCTAGTTAATAAAATCCCTGTCAATAATGTGAGGATGTTTATTGAATGAAAATTACGCTGGAGGATGGCAGAGAGCATCATTCAGATGAAGGGTTTAGGAAAATAATAAAAGTATTTTGAAAATGCTTTGTTTGCCAGGTTTCGCATAAAGCACCAATAGGTGTGTTAGACAGAGATTCCCTGCTTTAGGGAGCAGATGGAGAAGTGATCATGTTGAGGCTCAGAAGCCCAGAATCTGAATCCACAGCCGGCCTGTCTGTACCATGGACTGACTCCCTGTGAACCGCTGCGAAGCTTCCAAAGTCTCTCAGACTCTCTATCTTACTTCCTCATCTACCAATTAGAAACCACGTATAAAACTGGCATGTTGAAAAATAAGAATTTTTATCATGCACTCAAGACAGTGGCTGTCATGTAGAGGGCATGCTATCAATGCTTGCTATTTCTTTTAGCCTAAAGTAAGGCTGTAACCACGCATTTGTGTTATACAAAAGGCAGGTCTTAATGTGCAAATCTGATTCCTTTCAGAATCAAATGGCCTCAGTACACAGAAAAGGTGAACTTGAGAATTCAGCTTTTTTCTAAAGTCCCGCACTCAAGGAAAAATAATACAATTAGGGAAGAAATAAGACATCATGGTGTGAATGTAAAAACTATAATTATTTGACTTTATAGTTGAAATTTTGAAGTGAAATGAAGATGATGATAATGCTACTTTAGCTGGATGGAACACAGAGCCCTCCCTGACCACCAATCATGGAATATTTTATCTTTCTGGTCACTTCTTGAAATAGTCTATAGAATCATAAAATGTGTCTCTTTTTGGCTACTCTGACCTTGTTTCCCATTACTGAGTAGAAATGTTGCCTTTCAGAAGTGATTTAGTTGCTTGGGGAGTAGCAAAAATATAGCAAAAGCGACAGTTATCTTTAAGGGTACAGTCTTGGCACCCTTTATTTACCTGTGAATCTCCTGTGCCCAGTACAGTTCCATGTTACACATACTTCTAGTACTTAGCTGATAGTGAATAAATGCCAATTACAGTATTAAATGGACTCTTGGGGTCATATGCTTAGCAACACACACACACACACACACACACTCTGCTGGTTGATGATTATTGAGAGTGCACCCGTAAGACCATTGACATCAATTCGATTCAAGTTCATGGTGATGTTTTACTTCAGAGTAAAACTCTTACATTGATGTTCTCACATAGAATGGCGGTTGGGTTTGGACTGCTGCCTATTCAGTTATCAATTAAGTTTCTGCACTGAGTGCATACTATGCACAATTGCTGTGTTAAGCACCTCTCCACATTTAACATGCACCACACCCAGCTAAGAAATGCCTCACTTGTCTGCAGCCCGCATAATTTAAAATCTGATGTACAGCTACTCGGCGTAAACTCAACTTCCCTCAGATCTCTGTTCCTATAGACTTCCACTTTTCTCCCTCTGATATAGGAATATACCCAATAAAATATTCATTTCTTTTTTTTTTTTTGTCATCACTGCTCTCCGGTGGTGGGAGTAGGAGGCCCAGCCCCACTGCTGGAATTGAACCTCCGTCCCAGTGGGCCGCAGTCCCGTGCACAACCACTACGCCACCGGGGCTCAGCCCAAAATATTAATTTCTTAACAATAACTTTGGAATCACTATTGCACTATTTACACAGCTCAAACCCAGCAGCCTCTCTGCTGCAAAAAGATGAATTTGTCTTAAGGGTGGTGAGTTTGGCTTGGGTTTGACTTATTTGATCCTTCGCCGTGTTAATGGAGGGATGAAATGGGCTATAGAGTCATCAAGTAGAATTTTAGGATGAGTTTATAGCTGTGTTCTGGATGAGGGATTGATAACTATAGAATCCAGAATTGCCTAATTAAACCTTCACGGAAGTGCCACCGTGGTGTATGAGTGAAATGCTTGGGGTGGTTGGTGCACTGTGTGCATGCATGTTTCTGAACACCATGGGCAATGACTCGTGTGGGACCAGCACCCTCTTTCTCCCAGTGGAAAAGGCTACCTCTAAGATGAGCGTCATATGAGACTAGGACTTTCCACCTTCTCCAGAGCCAGATTTCCCCCAGATGTAGAGCAGATGGCTTTCTCAGATAATGCCTATAAACAGCTGGCAACCGAAATCCAGACTGCTTGATAATAGGCATTCTTTAACTACCCAATTCTAGCAATGTAACATGGGAGAGACAAAGAGGGAGAAAGTACTTGATGTGGGGGGGGGGGACCTCAAAGCAGCTCATCAACACACAGTGTGTCTAGCAGATGCCCAGTATCTGTTGAGATCTTCCAGAAAGCAGATGCTAAAACATAGTCACAACTATGAGCGATTTGTTAGGAACAATGCCTCTGGAAGCTGAGTGGAGATGAATCAGAAAGGGCTAGGAGAGCTTTGAGACTTCCGTGGGAATCTTAATAGTGAGTCAAAAATTGGAGAAAGAAAGTAAATTGGGGAGGAAGAATCCAGACTTTGGTGGCGAGGCCATCCTGTCCAGTCCAATGGGTGGTGGCAATACAGATTAATCTAAAGGTGGTCTACATGGCTTGGATGTGATATGAAATTGTCAGCTGGGACCTTCTTGAGGACACCTTGGCCTTACAGTAGTAGATCTCAAAGGCTGGAAACATGCCTATGACAAGTGTCTTTAGGTGAGGTTTGCAAGGTACATCTCTATGGGTCCCTCCTGGTTTATTGTGCGTTTTACAAGGTGATGAAAGACTGGAGTATGGTGTGCATTTCTATATTGCTGACCGTGTCCTTTGGAATTTTCCCTTTCTTCAGTAAGATCTATTTCTGACCTGTCATTATGAGAATTGTACCATTGGCTCTGGAAATTGGTATATAATAAGATAGAGATGGGAGACCCACCTGCATGCCATAATATGATTAATTGAAGTAAAAAAAATCCATTATTTCTAATTTCCCTGATCTCCAGAGGTAGAGTAATGATTCTCAGTCTGTGGAGATTAAGCATGGCAGGGACCACTTCTGCCTACAACTGGGGTCCTCCCATAAAAGTACTCTAATTGCTCCTTAATATGTGCTGATGGACTTGAGTATTATGAATGTGTTTTCAGCAAGCACAAAGATGACCAGCTTCAATTCAATGGTACCTATTTAAATATCATCTGGACAGGATTTATAAGGATGATGATATGCTTGGGTTACAGGAGAGTGAAAAGAATAATGCTGTTCACTCTGTCTAGGGACAGAAGTAGGTAAGGCCCAGAAGTGTTGTAAAGGTTGTTATTCACAAATCACAATGAAATACCACTTCATACTCATTAGGATGCCTAGTATCAGGAGAGAAACAAAACAAAACCAACAAATTTTGTCATGGTTATGAAGAAATCAGAACTCTTATCCATTGCTGGTAGGATTGTATCATGTACAATCAAAGAGGAAAAGAGTGGTTAGTCAAAACTTGAAATGTATAATAGCCATATGAACCCCAAGTTTCATTCTGAGGTATGTACCCAAAAGACACAAAAGCAGGGACTCAAAATAATATTTATTTTAAAAAGTTTATTGCATCATTCACAATAGGCAAAAGATAGAAACAATCATCCACAGATAAATGGATAAACAAAGCTGGTCTATTCAAACAATGGAATTACTCAGCCATAAAGATAAACAAAATTTTGATATAACATAAGACATTGTGGCAGTCACGTAATCTGGTGTCAATTTCAGGATTAAGAGTGTAGGGGCGGAGTCTAGCCTATCAATCTGGAGGCAGTCAATGAGATCTCTGTGTGGGCATGGCCTTCTCCTCTGAGAATTATGAGAAATCTGGCGATATTCCCCCCTTGCTGGTGAGAGACTCATGACTTGGTTCCTTGGAGACGTTCTACTGAAAAGACACAAGACTGAACCCCTGTGAAACATCCCAGAGGAGAAGCCACTTGGACTTACCCCGAGGTAACCAGACCTCTGAAGCTGGAAAAGCCACATAGAGACTCCTGCCAGCACTGAGATGCTTGAGAAGTCACGGAGAGGCCCCTAGCAGCGCTGAGATGCTTCTACCACCACTGGATACACAAGACTCTGCACCCACTGACCTGTGATTGTCCTGGCATCATTGTATGTACTTAGTGAGTCTGTAGAGGACTTATGAATTGATATTGAACATATGGGCTTATATGAGACTTACGAATTTGGACTGGACAGGATTGAGATGCTTTCTTAATATTCCATTCCTCTTGTATATAAACCTCTTCCTTATATATATATATTTGTGTTTTTGAATTTGTTTCTCTAGTCTACCCAGACTAACACAGACATGAATGGACTTTTGAAAACCTTGCGCAGAAACAGACCATAAAGGACAAATATTGTATGATCTCATGTACTTGAAATCTCTAGATAATGTACATGTATAGATCAATGTTTTTTAATACTTACTAGAGGGTGGGAGAGAAAAAAAGGGGAAAGAATTGCATAAGAAAAACAGAGTTGTGTTTAGAATGATGAAAAGTATGGAGAAATTAAGAAAAAAGCCTCATTGTGCTGGCTTCTAAGTAGCATGTTGGCTATACTTCAGTCCATGCTACAGTCAATATTTTTCACCAGCACCATAATTCAAATGTATCCATATGTCTTTGAGCTTCCTTATTCAATCAATGTCTAATTGTCACACTCAGATGAACTGATTGAAAAAAGGATGGTTGGGTCAGGCATACCTTAATCCTCTAGGTAACATCCTGGCTTTTCAATACTTTGAAGAGCTCTTATACAGAAGATTTACCCAATGCAGTGCATCTTTTTATCTCTTCATAGTTGCTTCTGTAAGCATTTTCCATGAATCCAAGCAAGACAAAAATTTTTGACAACTTTAATCGTTTCTCTGCTTGCCGTGTTACCTACTGGTCCAGTTGTGATGATTTTGATTTTCTCTACATTGGGTTGTGCATACTGTAGGCTGCGTTCCTTGGTCTTCATAAGCAAGTATTTCAAGTCTTCCTCCCTTTCAGCAAGCAAAAGTGTGCAATCTGCATATGACAGGTTATTAATAAACCTTCCTCCCAATTTCCCCCCCCCCACACCCTCGTTCCCAACTATGCCTCCCACTTGAGTGTATGAAGTCCAGGGATAAGTGTAGGTAATGGTTCAAGTCTATAGTTTGTTCTGGTATGGGACACTGTGAGAGGTCCATGGGGATAAGCTTGCCATAAATCCAAACCCATGAACCCTCCAATCCTGACATATCATTCTTACTTCTCTGATTATTTGCTCGGTATATAGATTGTGTAATTATGGTGAAAGGATACCACCCTGTCACACAGGTTTCCTCCTTTTACATCATGCAGTATTCTCTTGTGCTTTTTGCACAACTGCCGTATGATCCATGTGTAGAGTCTTTATGAGCTAAATGAATTCTTCTGAAATTTCCATTCTTCTCAAGACTACCCATTATTTTTAAATGCCTTTGAATAGTCAATAAAATTCAAGCAAACATCTCTCTAGTATGTTCTACTTTCAGCTTAGATGCATTTGACAACATCAAGGATATCCCTAATTTCAAGTACTCTTCTGAAACTGGCCTCAATATCTGGCCACCCCTTGTCAATATACTATGGTAGTCATTGTTGGATGATCTGCAGCAAATTTTTATTTGCATGTAATATTAATGATACGCTTCTATAATTTGCACATCATAATAGATCACCTTAAAAATAGATCACCTTTATTTGGAATGATTAAAATATATATCACTTGTAGTCAGTTGGCAAGGAGGCTATCTTCCAAATTCCTTGGCATAGACTGGTGAGCGCTTCTAGTGCTTCATTAGCTTATAGAAACATTTCAATTGGTATCCCATAAATTCCTGGAACCTTATTTTTGGCTAAAGCCTTCTGTGCAGATTGGGCTTCTTTAGTACCATTGAGTCTTACTCCTATGCTGCCTCTTGAAATGGTTGAAAGCTGACTGCTGTCTTGTGATTCAGTGATGGTATATTTTTCCCATCATCGTTTGATGCTTCTTGCATCATTTATCATTTTGCCCATAATATCATTCAGTATCCCAACTTGAGGCTTGAATTGTTTCCCCTTAGTTCCATGATAGGTAAGGTTATTGTGCCACCCTGGCCAATAGGAACATGTGGGATTCATAAGGTCACAGCTTGATTGGTGGGCAAAGAGATAAATAGTTCAACAAGCCCTGCTATTCTCTCTTTTGCTCTCCGGTGGTTGGACCAGCATGTGGCTGCTTTGGCTCGTTCTTGTGGGACAGCCAATCCATGAGACATGTCACTGGAGCTGGAGGTTCCTTTGAGTTCTGCTTTGCAATGCTGCGGGTGTGTACATTGTTTGAGCTTGAGGCTGTTGGATCCTGTTGTCTTGCATTGCTTGAACTTGATATCCCATTCGGGCCTGCTTCACTAAGCTCCTGAGCTGCTGCCTATTGCTGACCTGCTCTGGTTTTTGCTGCCTAGAGCTGAACTGCCTGAATTGCTCTAGGGAAGACTCAGCTGTCTGCTTCCTCGACCTTGGGCCCAGCAGCCCTCATGAGTTGAAGGACTTCCAGTATATTAACTGTTACACAGAAGTGAGTTGAACTGAGCACTTTGTATTGCTGTGGACTAATTAGCTGTTGTATTCCTTTGTGCTATATATATATATATATATATATATATATATATAATCTTCTGATTTTGTTTCTCTAGAGAACCTTGTCTAATACAAGTTCTTTCAGGTTAAGATGTGCTTAGCATATTCCTCCTTATGGATTTTCTAATTCTAGGTTTTTGCACATTTCAATATAACAGTTGGCTCTGTCTTTTCAAACTGACCTTTGAAATTGTCTGTTCAACTCCTTTACTTCCTTGTTTATTCTGTTTGTTTTAGCTATTCTACGTTTAAGAGTAAGTTTCAGGGCTGAGTCCTGGTGGCGTAGTGGTTGTGTGCGGGACTGCGGCCCACAGGGTTGGTGGTTCAAATCCAGCAGCAGCTCTCCAGGAGCAAGGCTGGGCCTCCTACTCCCACCAGGAGACAGTGATGGCCCCTCTAAAACAAACAAAAACAAAAGAGTAAATTTCAGTCTTCTGGATCTTTTCCTTCTTGTATTTTAAATAACCTTTGGCGTTCTTCATGAATGATGCTGTTGATGTCATCTCACAGCTCTTTGGTTTCTCATTTGATATTGCAGATCTATTTTAGAGGTATTCTCAAATTTAGATGGGATATGCTCAAGGTTGTATTTTTTTCTTCATGGACTTGTTTAAATTTACTTCTGCTTCAACCTGGACTTACATATGAGCAAATGACACACTATTCCACATTCTACCTGGGTCCTAGATTTAGCAGCTGATAATGAGTTCCTTCATCATCTTTTCTCACAGATGTAATCAATTTAATTTCTGTGCATTCCATCTGAAGACGTCTATGTGCTGCTAAATAAAAGCATTTGTAATGAAGTTGTTGGTCTTGCCAAATTCTATCAGAGATTTCTAGCATCATCACTATCAGCAAGTTCATATTTCCAATTATTGCTCCTTCCTCTGTGTTTCCAAGTTTTATTTTTAGATTACCAATAATTACCAATGTATCTAATTGCAAGTTTGATCATTTTCAGACTGAAGACATTAGTAGAATTCTTTGATTTCTTCATCACTAGTTTTAGTGCATGGTGGGTAATTTGAATAATAGTTATATTGACTGGATTTCTTTGTGTGAGGATAGATATAATCCTATCACTGAAAGTACTTCCATCTGTATCTTGAAAGGTCCTTTTTGAGGAGGAATGTGATGTAATTTCTCTTAAACCTGTCATTCTCGGCATAGTATGTCACAGAACTACCTTTTTCAAAATGGCCAGTACCAGTTCATTTCTGTTCATTGATGCCTACAATATAAATATTTATGCATCCCATTTCAGTTTTGAGGACTCACCTTTCCTGGAATCATTCTTTGTGCATTCCTTTGTTAGTACATTTTTTTATTGACATGAATTTACATATGCAATTCAATAGCTCAATAGTATTCGGAAGAATTGTTTAAATATCACCACAATCATTTTAGAACATTTTATTCTACCATGTAGTTATTGTTGTTAGCTCCTCATTTCCCTGCAATGTCCTATCTCTATATATTTCCCAATTCCAAATTCATAAATAGAAAAAACATTCAAAAGCAAAATCAAGAAACAACTAGCCAATGACAAAATAAAACAGAAGAAAATCTCAATAAAAAAATGGCAGAAGGTATAACTAGAACAATTGAGCAATATATCAAAAAGGAGACCAATTGTTTTACATTTTAGCCTAATTGCGTCTTCCATGATGAGCTTTACAATGTTCTCTGTGTGATAGCAGGGCTATTCATATCCCTGGACTATCATCAGAGGAGATTCCTCAGATTCTTAGTCCAGGTGGGGATTCTACACATGGGTTTTGGGCTTCCAGTGTCATCCATAACCTTCTACAAAATGAGTATTTAGAATTTAAGCTCTCTTACTCTTCCCTTCTCTGAATTTGGATTCTTTTATTTATAATTCTTGGATCACACAGGCTGGAATGCTTCTTATGTGTGACTTAGCTGACACCCCGTCTAGATGAGGGCTTGAAGACAAGCTTTTTAAAAACCCAGGTGTTATTTCTTCAATTTGCCATAAGCTTTTTGATATTAAAAAAACAAAAACAAACCCAAACTCTTCAGATGGATAAAAACAAAGCCCTCAGATAAAACATCAACAAAAACAAGAAAAGGAAATTTATGATCTAAATCTATGCTCAATAAGGTCTAGGTTCCAAAGTGGTTTTCTTCTTTTTCCAGCTATTGTGAACCTAGGAAGTTGCAATATTAAATTGATATTATGCCCCTGTAAGCAAGCAGATTTTTGCAGCTGTTCTTACTCATTTTGAGTGGTACCCCATAAGCAAACGAGGGGCCTGCAAGCTGTACTCCATGCAAGTGGTTATAGTCGACTCTACTCCAAGAAGGCTGCTCTTCTTCTGTCATATTTTGAGTGCCTTTCAACCTTGGAGTTCATCTCCTTGCTCATCTCTGGTAATGATCTGCTTTTCATATTTTCAGTCTCTGACAATGTTCTGCTCCTATCCCTAAGGTATTTTTATTTTTTTTAGTGGCTAATTCTGCTGAAGTCGATAGCCTGTTCCTTCTTTAGAGTTCGTTTTTAGTCTAAAGCTCTCCTAGGGCCTATTTGCTTTAGATAACCTTGCTGGTATTTGAAATAATAGTGACATAGCTTCCAGCATTACAGTAGCAAGCAAGCCACCACAGAATGACAAACTGACAGACAAGTGGTGGTACCATGCTTTCGCAGTGTCTTAATTGCTCCAGTATTTTAGTGTTCCTTTTCCCGAAACCCTTTTGTTACTTTCTGCATTATTTTTATTCTTTAATATTTGTTGAGGCTCATATTTTTTTCACTGAAAAGATTGGTTTTGATCATTGTTACTGTGTGTCCAGCACTCTGCTAAGCATGCTCTGTTAACCCTCACAGCAACCAACCTATAAGGGAGATAATGTTTCAGCTCCACTTTTCAGGGGAAGAAGCTTGCAATTGGAGAGGCTGCTCCAGGTTATTCAATCGGTAAACTGCAGAGCTGGGATCAGAAACATGGAAAGCATGTCTCCTTAGCCAGTGGGATATTGCATCAGTGCTCAGTGTCTACAGTAACTTGGGACCCTTGTCAAGGATATGAAAATCTGTCCAACTGAAAGAATGATTCAGTGGGTTAATGCTTATTGTTAGTTGTCTAGCTACCCTTCACTTGATACAGCTCATAGTGACCCCATGGGATGCAAATATTGGAGTTGGATACTTAGTGACAACGTTGGGTAAGCGTTGGTCTGGTAATATCAAAGTCTGTGGGTCAAACTCACCAGCGACTTCATGCAAGAAAGTTGAGGGTCTCTGTTTGCCAAATTTACAGCCTCTGGAACAAAACTGTGTGCACTAGAATCATTACACTGTCTTCTGTCACGCTTCTGGGTGGTTTCAAGCGGCCAAACTTTGGGGTTACTTGTTGCACATTCTTTGTTACCCAGGGAATTTGAGGTTCATGTAGACAGATCCTCTGTTGTGCGACGCATGATTTTTGAAGAACTGTCTGAGAACCTCTGAACTTTATACAAGAAGGAAACAAAGGAAATAAAAGGAAAACAAAGCTGAAGATAATTGTCAGTATGGCAACAATCCCACAAGCAACACCATCTGATAACTAGATGGAGTTTTCTGAAATCGGGGAATTGGCATTTGAATTGTAGGCTAATGAATTCCTCCCTGAGTGTGAATGATCTGATCCTTTAATGAAGCTACATCGTCAAAGAAGGCACCATTCTTCCTGAAGACTCAGGATGCCCGGGTCACAGGAGGCGAGGGGACAGCTCAGTGATTAGGCTACTGGTTTTCCTGACAAAGCTTTTGACTTTCATGCACCTGGGCTTTAGCTCTGTGACTGGGCACTAAAGAACACTAGAATAATATGTGAGGTCTCTCTGCAGCTGTAGGCATTAAGTGGACAGCCATCTGGCCATGAACTTACAAGGCATCAGAGGGTGGCCGCGGATGCCCTTTTGAAGGAAGAACGTGGTAGCTGAGCAAACAGGGGACAGTGTCAGCAGGCCAGAGAGTTGGAGTTCATCTGGTTCCATCTGTTCTTGTTTGATCTCGTGACAAACACCACATGCTCAGCTACTTACTGAGGAGTCAAATTTAACATCTCAAGAGCAATGGAGTTTATAAAACTCTAGATGTTCAGAGTATTGCCCTATACCAGTCTCTGGGGACCCAGGTGTCAATATATTTTCTCAACTACAAAGTTTAAGGTTGATAGTCTGAGCCCACCCAGTGGATTCTCTGGAAGAAAAGTCCAGTACTTGCTTCCATAAAGATTATAGCTGACTCCTCCTCCTCCTCCTCTCCACGCCCCATCCCTGAGAACAATTCTACTCCATATCATGGGATTTCTGTGAGTCATAAATGATTCCAAGGGAACAAGTGTTATTTGCCTATTTTTTGTTGTTGCTGGTACTTTGCTTTGTCTTTGTAACCCTATAACTTTGGTAAATTAGATACATTTAAAAACAAAACAATGCCCTGGCTCCACCCTGGAAAGATTCAATTCAAATACAAAGGTGTGGGGCTTGGAGACATATAATCTTAAAGGTAAAACTCCCTTTGTGAGTCTATGCCATGGAGAGTTAAGAAACACTGAGCTGAATAGGAGATACTCAGTTGTACTGGTCTTTAAGCGACCTCTGGTCCAGGTAGCGTTGGAAATACAAAGTTAAGGTTTAGCTAGGATACACTCTTCCTGCACCTGAAAACACAATACAGATAAAGGTGAAGTCTTCAATGAAACTAGATATAAAATTCTATTCTATTCTGACACTTTAAAGATTCTAGTTCAACTTGTGTGTGTGTGTGTGTGTGTGTGTGGTTTTATGTTTTCTATAATGCCTTATAATTTTTCCATTTATGTTTTTGATTTTTACATGTAACTGTTATCCAGTTGTGCTTTAGATTTCATGGAGCTCTGGTGAGATGGCTGGGTAAGCATTGGCATGCTAGCTGAAAGGTCGGCTGTTCAAAGTCACCAGATGCTCCATGGGAGAAAGATGAAACTATCTGGTCCCATAAAGAGTTACAGTCTCAGAAGACTTTTTTATAAGAACTCTGTGAGTTGTAATCAATTTGATGGAAACAGACTTTTAAAATTTAAGGCTGGTTCCCAGCAGTGTAACTACAGAGAGCTGAGGAGAAATGTTCTCTATGGGCTTTCTGAACTTTTTGTACATAGATTGCTGCATTCCATCAATTTTGATACATTATAAGCCTGTGCTTCAGCTATTTCTCCATTCATTCCATCCTATCCTTCTGAAACTGCAATTACCTATATGCAGCACAATTTGATGTGCATATTCCTCCGGTGAGAAAACATGCTCTCGGTTTCAGTTTGAGACAATTCTCTCTTGAGACATTTCAGTTTGAGACAGTTCAGACAAACCATTGACTGGAGTACAGCCAGTCTACTGTCACCTCCACTGAGTGAATTCTTTATTCCCAACACTGTATATATAATGTTACAATCTACATTAAGTTCTGCATAGTCTGTTCAGTTTTTCTATTTGGTCATGCACTTATTCACTCTTCATCAGAGCAATTAAAAAATTCTTGTCAAATCTCTCCAATACTTGAGTCATGTGTGGATCTTTCTGCTCCTATTGACTTCTTTAGATTAAATGTAAATGCCACCATATTTTTTTTCTTTTAAAAGTCATTTCAATGGGGGGGTTATTGTACAAGTCTTATCACAATCCATCCATCCATCCATCCATTATGTTGAGCACATTTGTACATTTGTTGCTATCATCATTCTCAACACATTGGCTTTTTTACTTCAGCTCCTCAATTTTTGCCCTTCCTCCTGCCCCCTCCCTCACATACTTGTGATAATTTACAAATTATTATTATGTTTTCATGTCTTATACTGTCCAGTGTTTCACTTCACCCCCTTTTCTCCTGTCCATCCCTAAAGAAGGGAGTTCTATGTACATCCTTGTGATCAGTTCCCCTTCTCTGCCCCATCTTCTCTCCACCCTCCTGGTGTCACTTCTCTCACTATTGGTCCCGAGGTGTTTATATGTCCTGGATTCCCTGTGTTTCCTGTGTACCCCGTGTTTCTATACCAGTGTACATGCTCTGGTCTAGCCGGATTTGTAAGGTAGAATTGGGATCATGATAGTTGGAGGTGGGGCTGGGAAAGCAATAAAGAACTAGAGGAAAGTTGTATGCTTCATGAGTTTACCCTGCACCCTGAGTGGCTTGTCTTCTTACCTTACCTTTGTAAGAGGATGTCCAGTTGCCTACAGATGGGCTTTGGGTCTTCACTCCACACCACTCCTCATTCACAATGATAGGATTTTTGGTCCTGTGATGCCTGTCCACCCTGGGTTCTAAGCCTGTTTCTAAGGCTGTAAGTCCTTTGGGGAGCAGCTTTCTGTCAGGCTGGGTTGGAACCACTTACCTTGCACATCCAGCACTTACCGACAGTTGCTCCAGCCCCAGCATTCCATCTTTTTTTATTCAAGCTTACTTTCTTGTGCTTCATCACATACCCATACCCTTTTATTGAATGTCAGAAACGTTGAGTCAAAGAATGGGGGTAGGGGTTGTTGTCAATAACTTTCAAAAGGGGCTACATCAGTGTGATGTGTAGCTGAGTGAGCTACGGTCTTTATGAAAGTTTTACTTTGATTCAGTTCATCACAACCTTCAAATATTTAGAGGTCAAGATCAGGACTTTCCCTTTTCTAGGACTTATGGCTTGAAAGCTGATGGGACCCTGGAGATCACTTTGTGCTTTTGAGACCCGCGACCAGCTTCTTCAGCCATAATTAATCTCCTTCTCCTTTACAGATTTCTCTCTAGCAACATCCCTGGATTTCCATATTTCTTGATGTCTCTCTGCTTCCGACAGCCCTGCCTTCAGATTCCCCCAAGTTGCTGTATAGCATTGGGTGAAGGCCTTGTGTATCAAAGAAATCTCAGCTCTTCTGCTCTGCCAAAATTTTGTATAAGCTTCTATTTTGAATGTAGAGCAGTCTCCATGTCTTTAAGGGAAACTGTTGGCATTTCTCCCCTTCCCACCATCTTTTGTGGCCAAGGCCTCACATCCGGCTATAATAGAGGAAGGGAGACTTTGATAGAACACTTGCATTTGAGACCCTAGCACGGAATCAGGCTATACAGGGTTTGAGTTATTCCAGATGGAAAAGGCAAGACTCTAGTAGAATTCTGGGGCAGGAAATGGGTTTTGAGAACAGGACACAGAGACTAAAGACAAAACAATAAGCCCAATTCCTAGAAGATAGTGGGAAGGAGACAGAGAAGAACTTCTGGAGTGTATTCTGAGAACTGAGAGAATATTGACCCTGTTTCTAATCAAAGGAGACTTGCAGGCTCATGAGTCAAATAGGTGCAACCCATGTGGCCTGCGCTCAAAGGCAGAGGTCAGCTGCTTCACAGCATATAACCCTGAAGGCTTAGACAAGTAGAAATCTGTCAAATTCAAAAAGACTCCTTGGTTTAGCCATAAATCTGAATGCCGGGGATACATCCAGAAGGCCCACTGTGATACTAAAGCTAAATTATACATTGAGTTCCCTGCCTGAAATACTATGCTCTTTCTGTCTTGAACAGGTGTTCATTACAGGTCACTTGGCAACCCCTGAAACACAGACTTTCACACTGTAATAGCTGAGAGCTTGATCCCATTTCCCTCTGTTGCTGCCTGGATTTTGGCTTCAGGCTTACATTTGGGGAGATGGAGCAAACAATGGCTGTTTGTTTCTATGATACTTGGTGGTTGTTTTTTAAATGCTTCTTTCATTATAGAAGTGATGGATGGTTATTAAAAGTGTGAGGAAATAGAGGAAACAAGAATGCATAAGCACATTCGCAGTTCAGTTCAGCTACCAAACGTAGATATTGCTGAAGCTTAGGTTTTCTTTCAGTTTTATTTACAGTGAAACCCAGGAGAACTGGAACTCAATTGGACTTCCAACTTCGGGGTGCAGGCAGCACACTTCTGTACTGCTCTCTCCTAATAGAAATGCTCGAATCTTCCTTTTCTTCCTTATGTAGCATCTGCAGTTTCCTGTATTATGCGAAGAGGCTTTATTGTACTTTGTTCTTTGAAATTTAATTAAGCTCACATTAGATATATGATTATGCTTCCTGAAATTTTTACTTAACATTTTGTCATGATCATTTTCCAGATGAGCGTCTGGTTTGGCATTATAGTTTGGAAAAAACAAAAACAAAACTAATTACAGAAAAATTATAAGAATAAAATAATAGACAGCCACTTATCTTTTACCCATGCTTATTCTTTTGAACACTTTGCTCATCTTCTTTGTATCTATCTCTACTGCATAAAGACATCACTAATGTAATTTTTATTTTTCTCAGACATTGGAGATTGAATGGAGAACTTTATGATCCTTTCTTTCTTAGTATCTCAGCTTGCATCTCAAGGAAAAAAGGTCTCTTCAGTGAGACTTTGATAAATTACTTTTTAAAAAAGAGAACAAGCCTATTGTTTAGCTTTCTGACCCTCAACTAGTAGTTGATTATTTCCTCATGAAGACACTATTCTTTTCCATTCTATATCTTGAAGTCTACTAGGTTTATGTAGGGAAGTAAGGGATACCCCCAAGTGGGGTGAATTGACACAATAGCTACAACAATGGGTTGAAACGTATGGCCAATCAGGAAGACAATACAGGACTCAGAAGCACGTTGTTCTGTTATACAAGAGGTGCCTATGATTTGGGTGTTTGTTTGATGGGAATTAGCAACCTGTGTATGTAACAGTTTACCTAAAGATTCTGGCATAAATGTGGTTTATTTTTATGGTTTATGATTATAAATAAGACTTTGATGAACTTTAAGCAGTTTGGGCTAGAGATGTAAAAGGTGAAATTGTGAGATCAAAGTTAAAGGGTATTTTGAAAGCCCTCAGTGCCTTTGCTAACTTGCTTCCCAAATGGGTTATGCTGACTTACAATGACACATGGTGAAGTCAGCTTGGAATTCTTGTTGGAAGCAAGGTTGGGTACTGTGTTTTATAGTGATTGTTTACAAAGCTGAAAGAAGTCAGACAATTTCAGTTAGATCAGAGGTCACAATCCCCCAAACCTACTGGGATCATCAGGCACTCTAAATGAGTACCTTATTAGGATTTGAAGAAAATGAGAGAACACATGTATAGGGCAACTACCTCTCACTTCTGTCTACTTATTATCTGGAACTTCAGAAAAACTGTTATTGATTCAATGGTTCCAATCCTACAGTATTTCAATAGAAGCAGGAACTCTAGCTATTTACATATAATTATCCTTTGTAAATATTGGCTATATATGTGTACATGTGTATATAGTGAAGAAAAGTGAGACTTTCTACTCCCATAAAGACAGTCTCCAAAACCCACAAGGACAGCTATATCTTGTTTTATAGAAGTCCTATGAGTTGGCAAAGACTCCATAGCAATGAGTAACATTTGTGTGTGTGTGTGTGTGTGTCGCCAGACCCACAGTGCCATCGGGATTTCTTTCATCCATTAAATTCTAAGAAGCACAGTTCTAGGCTGATGCACAAGGAGTCACTCAAGTCCCAATGGACTTTATAGAAACTGGTTTACGGAGTACTTTGCCTAAAGTTGCATGTGATTAGGATAGTCAAATATTTGCAGTTGGTTTTCTGAACACTTTCTATGCCAGAGAGAGCTACTGTTAGGTGAATATTCATTTGCTCTTTCATATTCCTCAGTTTCACTGCAGGAAATATGAGCCATGTGATTGACTCTTTCTAATGGATCATGGGTAGAAAGATATAGGTCACGTCTTCTGAAAATCAATTCAGAATTTGTATGTGAACCTGTCTTACGTTACCCCCAGATCTCTTCTCCTGTTGCTGTGATTATGGCAACCCTGTGTGGAGACAATGGAGCCCAAACCTGGGCATCCATCCCACTTTGTTGAGTCCTGTATGGAGGATGACTGCTCTGAAGATTAGGTAAGACCTTCAGCCATTGGCACTGAGTAAATGGGTAAAGTATATGCTCACTTTAAATTAGGGTCCTCCTTGCAGAATAGGCATGAAGAGGAAAGTAATAGTTTATACTAACTCAAGCTTACCATGCTTATATTAGTTTCTAAGTTTTCCTATTAATATTCAAACACCCTTTTGAGGTATCAATCATCATCTCACTTCTACAGGAAAGGGAACTAAGGCTGTGGCTTGCCCACAGATCTGACTTCCAATCAGCATCTCTTTCTATTACGTTCTCCTGACCAGAAACGTGTCAAATGTAGAATTCAGTAACTAGTAGAACTAATTAATAGAGAATTAGAGACATTCATCTTCATTCTAACAAAATCCCAGGGCAAAACTCACCATTACTTTTATTTGTTTTTAATTTTGAAGGGAAAAAGAAAATGCACCAAGAGGAAAAATGAGAGCAATATGACCTGCAAAAGTTGTTTATGCTTCTCCTTTGCTTAAGGGCTTCCAGACTACCCTCAGTGGAGGTTTCTGAGAATCTGGAAATTGAAGCCTGGATTCTTTGGCTATCTTAGAACTAACTAGAAAATGTATCAGTTTAAGATACTTGTTAAATATTTTCTTATCACATATTTCCTAACTAAAGACAATGAACATATCTGTTGTTTCATAAATGATAATCTACATTTATCCTTCCCACAAGAAAAGACCAGGATTTCCCTCTATCTGGGTAAACATTTGTCCATATATTTTCTTTCTTTTTTTTTTAGGCATCACTGCCCTGGTGGTGGGATTAGGAGGCTCAGCCTTTGCTCCTGTGAGCGGGAATTGAACCTCCGTCCCAGTGGGCCGCAGTCCCGCGCACAACCACTACGCCACCTGGGCTCAGCCCTGTCCATATATTTTCTAACTTATAAGTACTGTGCAGTTTGGGGCACCATGTTTTCTTATTCCGTTTACTCCTTAATAGAAAAAAAGATCATTGAAGGTAAATTTCCTCTTTTTCCTCTTTTTTTTCGCTCAGCTCAGCACACTCAGAAGCTCTTTCCAAAGTCATGGTTTAGCAGCAAGCAGGCTATGCTTAGCCTCCTTAGCAGTATTCATCCACAGGTTTGCATACGACAGGTGTTCACGATAGCGGAAGGACATCCAGCACACCATGGCCACATTTTCCATGAGACTTTCCCTTGACTCTGAGTGGACTCCATGCTGGCCATGAACTTTCATACCATTTGGGGCCATTATGTGATTGGGGTACAGATGTAGGAGACATCCCAGAGACCTTACCACATAATAGAAGCTAAAGACTAGGCATGCGATAGTGCATTCCTCTCTCAGCACAGATGGCAGGTTTGCATAGAACAGAAACAAGGGCCCAGTATGTGTTGAATGTCAGGATGTTTGCAGCCTTTCTTTTAAGGAATCTTTCCCTTTGTAAACTTTAATTTGTGATGATTGTAAAATATTCAATTATTGGGCAAGGTCTTCATTTTCTAGAGATGCTATCACAGGTGAGCAACTTCAAAAAACCGGAATTTATTTTCTCATAACTCTTGAGGTGAAAAGTCCAAATTAGAGTAATGTCATCTGTCTTCTTCCAGGTATGGGTCTTTCTGCCTATTCCGGTACCTCAGTGAGACAAGTGAGTCTCATTACCAGCATCAGCTAATCAAGTGCCTTCAATTAGATTGCATTATAGAAAGCGATGATATCTTACATTTATTTACATGCACAGTCACAGGAGAGAGAATTTCACAGTATATTTTGGGAAGGGGTCACATTTCAATCCATAACTAGTAACAAATGCACTCCTTCTCTTGCTTTTTTGGGAAGAATAAGTTTCCTATGTCATTGGTGTTGGGTTGACTACAAGACTTGATTTGACCAAAGAAGCTGGAACATACAACATGTGAATTTTGAGCACAGATTTTTTTCCCCACTTTTATTTTTTCAAGGTAAAAGAAATTACATACAAATGACAGTAGACCACTGCCTCTTTATTTTTATCTAAATAAAAATAACTCAAGATTAATTCTCAAGAAAGAAAAAAAGCTTCATACAAAAGGGACTATGTTCCTCCATCATTTCTCTCCTTGGAACCAGTACTTGTGTTGCTGTCATAGAATCTGGAAAGAGGTTGTGTTACGTGGGAAGAGGTACATATGCTGCTGTTATCTATCATTCTACTGGCAAACCACCTCCCATGTAAAGCACTGATAGTGGCAATAGCTGCAGCCATTGACGTGCCCTTCACATACACATTGTCCTGAGCTGAATTATCAACACATGTATGAATAGCTCCTCTATGTTTATTACATTCTTCAATGACATCGTCCTTCATCTCGGTAGCCCATCCAACTTCTTTTTCAGTTTGAAGGTTAAACATGTTAGAGAGTTCAAAACACTGTCTTGCCAGTGGTTGAACAGAGGCAGCTGCAACTAATGCCAAAGCTTCTGTCAGTTGGGAAACTCTTCTTTGGAAATCTGCCATGACAACGAAGGCCAATGAGCCATACATTTTTAGAGCCTGCTGAGCTGCTGGAGGGAAATTTGCAAGCCTGTCCCCTCTGCAAGTCTTGCCATCCATCAGAGCTGACCAATTGTTCTGAAGTCAATTCCAGTCCTTTCCAGTTCATCATTGTCCAAAAATATACTAGTACTGGAGGCATCAGTGCATTTTGTAACATGACCACCTTCCACAGGTCTTCCAGCAAGCTCAGATCCATTCAGTTGTTCCCATGCCTTTTTAGAACATTCTGCCTCAGAAAACACACCAAATCCATATCCCTCAGATCAACCTGTTTCACGATCCATCATGAGCTGAATACTTTTGTGGCAGCCGTGTAATCTCATGTCAATTTCAGCATTGGGAATTCAGGGGTGGACTCCAGCCTGTCAATCTGGAGGTAACCTATGAGACCTATGGGTGGGCATGGCTTTCTCCTGAGAATTCTGGGAAATATGGCTATATTTCCCCCTTGGAGGTGAGAGATTACCAGTCAGTCCCTTGGAGACCCTCTGCTGACAAGACACAAGGCTGACTTCCTGGGAGACATTGCAGTTGCCAAGAAACATGGCAGCATGCTGATAGACCCTGAGTAACCGTAAACTGGCGGAGCCATGGGAGACCCCTGCCAGCACTGAGATTCTTCTACTGCCACTGGATACACAAGATTCTGTACCCACAGACCTATGATTGTCCTGGCATCATTGCATGTGCATCGTGAGTCTGAAGAGGACTTATGAATTGGTATTGAACATATGGGCTAATATTGGACTTAGGGACTTGGATCGAACAATGTTCCATCCCTCTTGTATATAAACATCTTCTTTATATACATATTTGTGTCTATGAATTTGTTTCTGTAGTCTACCTTGACTAACATAACTTTTGCTTCTTCCAAAAAGTTCAAAGATCCCTCGAAGCAGGTCTTCAGTTATGCTCACACGTCAGGAGCTGGCAGAGAAACCTCATAGGTCTAGCCTTCCCTGTTGTCAATTGTTTTCCATTGCTGCAGCTCTGCTTTTTTTTTCTTCTGCTGGGGCTGCTTGTATGAAGATTGGCACTCTAAGACACACTGGCCAGGTAAGCATATAGCTTACCTCAACTCACACCAACAAAATCCACATAAGCAATTCCTTTGGAATGCCTTGAATTTCCATCAGAAATCATGCTTACTTCATGAACCTTTTCAACCATTGAGAAAAATTCTTCCAACTCCTTTGGCCCATCCTAGGCCTTGGCAGCTCCCCTGTGATAGTATAGGCAAGCTCCCTGAAATGGTTTCCACTGCTTCTCCAGACTCTTGTTCACTGATACCTTGAGCATCGATCTTAAGGAGCATGTTATGTTCCCCTTTCACCCTCTATTGTACCTGCCGTCACTTTGAAAAGGACATGCCCTGGATAATCTGGCTCTAGGAAAATGATAGCACCATGGAGTCAAAATAGACTTCACTCATGCCTGACAGACAACCCAGCCTGGCCGATCTGTAGTCACTGCAACTCGAGCCCAAATTCAGGTACGTGAGTGAGAAGTCAGTGCATAAGACTATGTGCACCACTGAGATCTTTGTGGTTTTGGGAAAGGTAGCAAGAACTGACTAGTACACTCATTAAAAGTGTATCTGCTATTTCCTGGACACTCCAGCCTCCGGGTAAAAAGAGTAAGAGTCATATTTCATATTTTGTGAATTCTCGCACCCACATTTTCCTGAAAGCTTTCAGTTCCCTGTCCTAGATATTTCTGAAGACCTCTAGGGGATGGCTCCTGTGTAACCACAAAACAAGGCATAGCAGCTGTATTGTGTCTTACAGAGAGCCATGGCTTCCCAACTGATATGAATTGGTCTTGTCATCAGTACATAAGAGCCTTAGGGTTGAGCTATGTTTCATCTAGAAAATCTGAAAATGTTCCCCTCTCTAATCCATGCAATATTTTTGTCACCAGGACCTTGAAGATTTACTACATAGGATTCTCTGTCTGAGGAAACCTTGTGAAAATAAATCTGTCAAGTTTACCTATATGAGGAGGCTTCAGAAAGTTCACAGGAATGCAATGGAAGGGTAATGGATTCTCCCCCCACAAACTTTCTGAAGTCTCTTCCTATAGATGCAAATGGACATGGTGGAGTTGCCAATTAGATTGTGATGTGCAACTTTCACCAAATCCATTTTTTGATCTTAAGCCTGTGACTCTAGGCAGGTTGCTTTTTTAAATTATTATTATTATTATTTTTGTGTGAATTCAAGAGCAAGTTTTATTAAAGAGAAAAGCAATGAAGAAAGACCTGTGCAGGCCAAGATTCACCAAATCCATTTTTTGATCTTAAGCCTGTGACTCTAGGCAGGTTGCTTTTTTAAATTATTATTATTATTATTTTTGTGTGAATTCAAGAGCAAGTTTTATTAAAGAGAAAAGCAATGAAGAAAGACCTGTGCAGGCCAAGAGAGACCACGTCATATGCAGGGGCCATCTCCTAGAGAGAGAGAGAGAGAGAGAAAGGGGAGGGGGGCCTTTTAAATTATTTTTATTACATACTTTTATTGGAGGCTCTTACATCTCTTCTCACAATTCATCCATTGTGTCAACCACATTTGTACATCTGTTGCCATCATCATTTTCAAAGCATCTGCTTTCTACTTGAGTGCATAGCATCAGCTCATATTTCCCCCTCCCTTCCCGCCCACCCTCCCTCATGAACCCTTGATAAGTTACACATTATTATTTTCATATCTTACATTGTCCTCAGTCACCATTTACCCACTTTCCTGCTGTTCATCCCCCTGGGAGGGGGTTCTAGATTAATGTTTGTAATTGATTTCTCATTTCTCTCTCCACCCTCCTCTAATCCTTCTGGTGTCCCTCCTCTTATTGCTGGTCCTGCAGAGGGTGGGGGTGGGGGGAGTACCCAGCCTGGCTCTTATCTATAGCAGTGTGCATGTTCTGGTCTAATCCGATTTGTAAGGTAGAATGGAAGTCATGATAATGGGATAGTGGTAATACAAAAGAACTAGAGGAATGCTGTGCTTCATCAGTGCTATACTGGCAAGCTCATCTCTTCCTTGTGATCTTTCTGTGAAGGGATGTCCAATAGTCTTCAGATGGGTTTATGGTCTCCAACAGACTTTGATGTGCAAAAAGCTCAATTTTGTCATCTGCTCACTGGCACAGATAATTGTAGCTACTCTAAGAGTCATTGTCAAGAACAAAGGAAAGAATGCATGCCAAGTGCTGAGAGTGAGTAGAAACACACTGAACGTTACATGACTTCCTCTCTCTGATTGAGATCTGTAAAGGTAATAGCTAAAAGCATCCCTCTCCCCACTTATTTCTAATCTAGTCCGGGATGCATTGGAAGCAGGCATTTGAGAAATGATCAGGAGGGCACACTCTGGATGCGACCAGTCTGCAGGTAATCTTGTACACACTACTGAACATTTCTCTGCCCTGTTTTCCTCAACTCTTTAAATAACACAATATTTAAAGATACGCTATGCAAAGACCTCCTCACTGGCCTCCTTGGTTTCCCCTATCCTCTCCCTCCCATTATTGGCTCAACAGAGAACCTTTTTAAAAAACATAAAGAAAATTATGTATCTGCTATTTGGCATATTTTACTAGTTTCTTATTTTCTAATGCTATCATAACAGTGACTTACAAAATGTATGTATTATTTCTTGCTGATTTCATGTAATATTTTATCACCAGGACTCAGCAGGATTAGTATATGTGTAGTGATTTCATGTAGCTATTTATTGTATAAATTAAGATGGCTTAATATGAGGTAGTGTGTCACTGCAGGACTATATTTAACTTTGACAAGCTGTTCACCTTCCTTGGCTCTGGGTCTTCTTCCTTACCTAACACATTCACAAGTTCTATGGATGTCAATACAAGAGATCTTTGAGAGATCACGGTCTGTCTACCATGTGACTTAATGGGATTTTATGAAGCATAAATTAATTAACATATGCAAGTCATTTAGAACACACTCAAAAACATAATAAATATGATGAAAGAATTGACTATGTGTATTTTTACAAAGATGTTAGGAATACCAACATATTTGTCATAGAACTAAGTTTGAGGATGTGAGATATAGAAAAGGAATCTAGATGATCTCCTTTCAGTTGAACCTACACATCCAGCCACAAGCTGAATATCTGAACATCTTCAGTTCTCCCATTCAGGGTTGGTCCTGCCTTCAGTGCATACTATATGGAGAAGAGGACAGGGTGAAGAGGCACTAAGCAACCCAGTGAAGCCCATGCCACTGCTGTGACCCTCTCCCTAGTCTCACCAGTCAGAAGAGTCATCCATTTTCTTGCGGGAGGACCCAGGAGGAAGCACAACTGGAAAAGTAGTAGCTCTCATGTTATGGATCAAAAAGTCAGTGAGAAGAAGAATTTACTCCAAAGACTCATGGTCCATGAGACCAGGTTGAGAAAGAACCATTTTCTGTCACTTTCTCTCCATCTCTTCACCTAACTGTTGAGGGTTGAACCTTCTCTTGCCCTTTACAAATACAATGAAAGCTCTCATTCAAATGACTTCATTGAAGTTGACTCTTCTTGGCTTATTCATGCTAGTCTGAATTAGGTGTGACAGAGGGTTCCAACCAAGATGTTTGATAATGAGAAAATTTAATGACACAGACCTGGACCACTTTCTGTAATCATTCATTTCTTGTCACTGTTTCTTGTTTTTACTTTCTCTTCTCTCTTCATGGTTCTTTGATGGGAAAACTATAGAGAGTCATATCAGGTTTAAAAACAGAAGTATGCTGTGGCAGTTACCTAATCTGGTGTCACGTTGAAGATTAAGAGAATAGGGGTGGAGTCTAGCCTATCAATCTGGAGGTAGCCAATGAGACCTCTGTGTGGGCATAACCTTCCCTTTGGAAAACTTTGGGAAATCTAATATTTCCACCTTGAAGGTCAGAGAAACTCTCTCATACTAACTCTCTCATACTGCTCACTCCCTTCGAGATGCTCTACTGACAAGACACACAGCACTACACTGATCGACCCCACGCCCTTGGAACTGGAGAAGTCACTTGGAGGCCTCTGCTAGTGCTGAGATGTTTACAATGCCACTGGATCCAAAGGCATTCCGCCAATCTGGCTGGTTGGTGATCATCCTGCATTCGGCGTCATTGCATGTGTTTCCTGAGGCTGAAGAAGACTTTATAGACTGCTATGGAGCACATGCGCTAGCATCAGACTTGTGGCCTTGGACTACACTGGGCTGAGATGCTTTCTCAATGTTCAATTCCTCTTGTATATACCTCTTGCTTTATACCTGGTTTATACCTTGGTTTATACCTCTTGCTTATATACAGATGCCTGTTTAACAATTTAGAACAACCAACTATTTTGGGTCTAAAGGCAACATTTACTCAAGGATTGAATTCAGAGGATTAGAAAAGAAGGAGAAATGGGGACAGGAAACCCAAGGAGGAAGTCAGCTAAATGGTGTTAGATTGTGGAATTGTGAAGAATGATTTGAAACCAGAGGTGTATGAATGGTTAATGATAAAACTGATGATTATGTGCTCTGTAAACCTTCACACAATTCAATATATATATTTACAAAATGATCTTAAAATTATAATATTCAAATAAAAATAGGAGTAGTTGCCAAAAGAAGGGGGAAAATGCTGTGGAAGCAAAGAGAAAATGTCTCTGAAAGTATGTTCCTACTTCCCTAGAGAATTTCAGATTTCTAACCTATGGCTCATGTTTCTGCAAAGAGGTTTCTAATAAGTTTCCCCGCATGGAGATGTGGAGAATTGTTCAGCTTTTGAATGTATTTTGAGTGTAATTGATCATACCATGATCTGGGTCAGAGATACCTTGGTCCTTAAAGTGACAACTTGACCTATTCACACTTTTAAGAGGTCTTTAACAGCAGATTTGATGATGCAATACATTGCTTGATTTCTTGACTGTTGCTTCCAAGTCAAATGAAATCCTTTATAACTTTAACCTTTTTCCATTTATCATGATGTTGCTGACTAGTTCAGTTATGAAAAAAAAATGTTCCCCTTGATGTTGAGGTATAATTCATTCTGCAGGCTCTATCTACTCTAATCTTCATCAATCGTAGCTTTAATTCCCCGTCACTTTCAGCAAGTAAGGTTTTATTATCTGCATATCAAATGTCACTAATGAATTTCCCATCATAAGACCATGGTGTTCTTCTTCATATAGTCTAGCTTCTTGTGTTAGTTGCTTAGCATACAGATTGAATAAAGTAAAAGAATACAATCTCGATATACGTATTTGCTGATTTTAAACCACACAATTTCCCCTCACTCTGTCTGAACAATTTCCTTTTCGCCTACCATACAGGCTCTACAAGAGCACAATGATGTGTTCTGAATCTTCCATTCTTTGTAACATTATCTAAAATTTGTTCTGAGCCATACACTCAAGTTGGACAATGTATAAAGAATGTGGAAACCTAATTGATACATTAAGTATTGGTATAGACAAAGAATATTAAATATTCCACAGACTGCCAGAAGAATGAACCAATCTGTTTTTGACAGAAGTACAGCCTAACTCTTTAGAAGTTAGGACGTCAAGACATTGTCCCATGTATTTTTGGCATGTTATAGGGTGGAACTCATCCCTAAAAAAGGATATTATGGTTGGTAATGCAGAGGGTCTGTGAGAAAAGGAAGACCTTCAATAACCTGAAAAAGTGGGCTCAATCATAGGCAAGGTTATGAGGATGGTGCAGGATGAAGTCATGCTTCATCCTGTTCAACATAGAGGTCACTGTGAGTTGGAACCAACTTGGTGACAGGGTACGACAATAACTATTACAACATGGAGAATAAATCAACCTGTGAGTCAAGAATTCTGGGTTCTAGTCCTTATTTTGCCAACTCTGTGACTAGGTGGACTTATTTCTGAATCTCAAATGTTATCCTGTATAAAAAGAGACCTTGAACAAGACCTTATCAAGATATTATAGACTGGGATTTACTAGTGGTATACTAGAAGTTCAACTAAATGCCCATCCAGAAGGGCGAAACCGTCTACTGGAATTTCTCCCCCCAAACCAAAAATTTGGAGACGTAAGGCTGTCAAAGTAGATTTCTTCCCATAACTCATTTTCTTGTATTTAATAAAATAAAAAAGTACTGTATTTTTAACTACTTTTTAAAAATATTCTCATGGTTAATCCCGCAATGGAATTACACTGTTGCATTCAGAACCACATCCCTTATTTCCATAACAACAGTTTGGATAAGCCCTAAGTACAGAAAAGTGATGGTTGTTAATACAAAATCTATTGGGAGTTCACTTTTGAAACACTGGGATGTTCTTTACAAAAACTATTTCATTGAGAAAAATTTAATCCATCTGATCATGATTTAGTTTCTATTGATGCAGCATTTTTTCTCAAAAGAAGTGATTTAACTTCTAAGAAGTATTAAGGAGTAACTTCAACATTTTTTTTTTAGCCAGCAAATGGAAAATCACATTATATTTTCAGATTTGCAATCTGAATTTTCAAGTCCAGAGTTATGAATCCATCAGCTGATAGTCATGGGCTCAAGTAAAGAAAAATATCACCTTATCTCAATTCAGAAGATAAATAATAAGATAAATAGACATTTATTCATACCAGAACACACTGGTATAATAGTAACAGCTGTTTAAAGATGACATCTGTTTGATTGGTAGGTACTCTGACCATGTTTAGATTTTCATTGATGGATCCTTAAGTTCTTTATATCTAGGAAACTGCATGGCAGGTTCTTCTATCTCACAATTGGATAGATAGAAATGTGGTTCTTGATAATAGAGATTTCTAGTACACTTGGTATTTAAGAGCAAGGGCTTATTCAGCTCTGCTTAAGAAATAAGTATCTGTTTATGGTGATGGAAAACTGGGCAACTGACATTGGTGGTGGTTGCACAATGATGTTATCAATGTCATGAATTGTACCTGAAACAATGTTGACCTGGTCAATTTAGTGTTATCTAAATGTTTGACAATAATAAATGGAAATGGAATAACTATGTGATGGTTAGTGAGAAGACAGAAGGGGAAACGATTAAGAAGAAAGCAAATCTGGTGTTCAGAGACCTAGAATATGGCCTTTTTCTGACATTACCTGGTTTGAGAATTCTATGCAAGTCTTGTATACATTAGATTCAGTTTCTGTAAAATGAGGATCTTTCAATTTTGAGTAGATCTAAGCCTTTAGATGGTGAATGAACTTAAATGGTGATTATCATGGTAGGTATGAATTTCCGTTCATCCACTTGAGTTCCACTTGAGTTTCCAACAAATGATTTTTTTTCTTCTTCTTAAAGCTGAATTTAACTTTCTGACAGATCCTCCCAGCCACCCAAAATAGTTGCAACAATATTTCTCGTTCCATATTCTGGACCAGGATTTCTCCTTCTTTCAATAAAAGGTGAAGACTCTTCTCTCCTCTTATGACTGTGTAGCTTTTGTGACTCTCTCAAATGAGAGAGTAGATTGGCTCGAATAACTCTACGTGACTTCTGAACCCAAGTTCTAAAGCAGAACTCCTGGGTTGTTGTTTTTCCAGGCTTACTCCAGTTATGATGAAACCTTTTAGCAACCCTATGGAGAGTCCACCAAGAGATAGAGACTGTCAGATTTTTCAGTCAAGCCCGAACCTCCCAAGCTTAGGAATGAACCAGCCTCAGCTGACTCCAACCCAACCACCCTCTGATGCAATCACAGGAGAAAGCTGAATGGAAACGATGTTACTGAGGTCAGTCAACTTCCAGAAAGGGGTGGGTTAAAAAGGACTTGATTGATGTTGTTTTAAGTCACTAGTTTAGAAGTGTTTGCTAAGTCTCTGTAGATAACAGAATAACTTTTATTTATACTTCTTTTTTGGGGGGGCATCACTGCCCTCTGATGGGAGTAGGAGGCCCAGCCTTACTCCTGGAGAGCTGCTGCTGGATTGGGACCACCAAGCCAGTGGACCTCAGTCCTGTACTCAGCCACTACACCACTGGGGCTCGGTCCTATTTAAACTTCTATAGCACCAGCTTGCAAGAATGAATTCCCATCAGTCCTTCACCATCATTTTTTTTGTTCAATGGACTTGTGTTAGACTTGAAGGGAGTTTCAAAATGTACTGCCAGGAGAAACATCTAGCTCTGCAGTGCTTGTGGCCATCATTTGGCCTCCACTGAGGCGTCCTTGTTCTAATCTGCTCTACTGGTATCAGTTGACAATGCACACTGAACTCTAGCCTTCTTCGAATGTATTCATTTTGGGAAATATCCTCTAACACCAAAGGAACACATTCCACCGTTCTGCTTCCACTCCCTGCCATGGGGTCATTGCTGATTCAGGGATCTGTCCTCTGGGGTTCTGAGACCGTAACTGCTTGCAGGAGTAGAAAGCCAGGTCTTCCTCCATGGGAGTTGCTGCTGGTATTGAACTGTCATGTGGATGACAACGCATAACCACTCTGCTACCAGCGTTCCCTGATTCTACTTCCAGCTTCCGGACACTCAACGTCCCTCTTCTTCTTGTGTACAAGAAGACAACCAGGTCAGTTTTTGTCAGCCTTTCAGACTGTAGCCCATATGTGTGGGTCTTGGAACATACCCAGTAGTTTGCCACCAGTATTTTAAACAATGAAAAGGAATAGAATGGAATGAACACTATTGAAGCATGTTACACATAGTTAAGGTGGCTATTCTTTCATGAGTCTTTGGTGTCGTTTATATATACAGATGCTTATATTGAATTGCTAAACTGCATCATGTTCAAGAGTTTCAAAAGATATCATCTTAACGTCCATTCATATTTTTTTTTGCTCCTGTTTATTCTGGTATCTTACCATCTCACTGAGCTCTGCCCAAGTCTATTGAATATCCATACCTATCTGTGGGAAGCAGAAAGATTTCTCCCAAGTTGTTTCCCCAAAATATGTGCCAAACTTAGCTGCTTGCCACATGGGGCAAATGACTATACACTTGGAGGTCAACAGATGTAGAATCAGGGGTTAGTCTCCCTAAGGGTTATCAGCAATGTAGAGAAATCAGGCTGTATAGCCTCTACATCCTAAGTAGGTCCTACTCCTTTCTGATAAGGATAGTATTAGACTACTCCCCTGTAGGAGCTCAGGAATGTCAAGTCCACTCAAGGATGGTCAATATTAAGTCTCCTCTCATGAATCTAGGATCTGCCTGTTTTGTCACATGTATACCCCTAGTCCGCCCCTTCATGCTATATGTATGCCCCTAGCTCATCCCCTTCCTGTTATGCTTATGCCTATTGTACGTACCTTTCCTGTGAGTGTATGCCTATTGTATAGCCCCTTTTTGTGACATGTAGTTACCTGTAATCACACCCATGATGTATATTTAAACCAACTTGCTCTTCCTGGCTCTCTGGTTCTCTCTCCAGTGCTCCCAGCTTTCTGCCCATGCTGTGTGTGGACCTGCCTGTTGAGATTATGGCTGTCTAGGAGGTGAGCATGCTACCATGAAAAGTATCTGACTCCATTATTTCTCTCTCTCATAATTTCTATGACTTTACTATAATCTTTACATATTATTGCTGTACAATTGCGCCTACTGGAGCCATGATGATGGTTAGGGGCTAGCTCCCTGACACCTCCCCAGATTTCTATTATGCCCTCTCCTATACAAGAATTAAGCCAGGCAAGAGGACAACTGAGGGACAGATGAAAGCAGTGTGAGGGAGACTACAATTTCCTTTTCTCTGATGTACCCTTTTCTCAGATACATGTATCTGATGTATCCTTTTCTCTGTTCTATCTCCCTTCCATGTCCACATTTTTTAGAGACACCTTTCATATACTGGGCATATTAAAGTGGTCCTACAAATATATAGGACAACTTGGGACATGTGCCCTTATTTCTTGAATCTTTGGTTTCACCATTTATATCCCAGAGACATTAACATAAGTTTCAGGTTAGTATTGTGCAGATGATCTGAGCTGAACAGGATTTTGGACATAGTTGGTTAAGTGTTGTGCTGTTAATCTTAAGGTCCTTGGTTCAAACCCACCAATAAGAGAGATAAGATAAAGACTCACAGTCTCAGAAATCCTAAAGCATAGGTCTACTTTGTCATAAAGGGTCATTGTGGGTCAGAATTGACTCCGTAAGAGTGGATTTGATTTGAGTTTGGTTTAGTTAAGAAGTTCTGGTTCACCATGGTTAAGCAATAGACTGCAAACCCACCCATGATTCTGTGGGAGAAAAGAACGATGACCCTATGAGCAGTCAAAGAAAGCGATGCCTGGTCCAATGCCATGCTCACAGTTGATGTTATATTGAGCACATTATTATATGTGACATGCTAATCCATGTCACCAAGTGTCTTCCTCTTTTTCGTTGCCCTCTACTTTACGAAGCACGATGTCCTTTTACAGGAACTGGTCTCTCTTGTAGACATGTTTAAAGCATGTGAGATGAAATGTCACCATCCTTTCTACTAAGGAACATTCTGATTATACTTCTTCCAAGGCAGATTTGTTTGTTCTTTGGGAAGACCTTTTTTTTTTGCAAATGTTCTAACTAGCATCAAAATTCAAATACATTGATTTGCCCCCTTCCCAGTTTTGCTTATTCGTTGTTAAACTTTCATATGTATATGAGGCAGCTGAAAAATACCATGGTTTGGGTCAGGCCCACTTTAGTCCTCAAAGCAACTTCCTTGCCCTTCAATCGTATAAAGAGGTTTAGCACAGCAGATTTATCTAATTCAGCATAATTTGATCTCTTGAGTGTTGCTTTCCTGAACACCAATTGTGGATCCAAGCAAGATAACATTTTTGATAATTTCTGTCTTTTCCCATTTATCAAGATGTTGACGATATGTCCAGTTGTGAATATTCTAGTTGTATTGTGGTTCTCATGTACTTGTTTTAATTTTCTTCAACTTCAACTTACAGATGAGCATAGGTGACCCCTTGCCTGGTTTGACCAGATGATATTGAGCTTCTCTAACATATCTTCCCACAAATGTAGTCAATTTCATTTCTGTGTATTTCATCTGGAGATGTTAATATGCATAGTCATCATTTAGGTTGTTGAAAAAAGGTATGGCAGTGAAGAATTTGTTGCAAAATATATTATGCAATTTCCAACCATGTTTCTTTCCAAAGTCATATATTCTAAGTACTGATCCTTTGTCATTGTTTCTAACTTTGCATTCCAGGCACCAGTAACTTTCAATGCATCTTGATTGTATGTTTGATTAATTTTATACAGCAGAAGTTGGTAGAATCCTTCAATTTCCTCATCACTAAATTCAGTGGTTGGAGTATAAATTTGAATAATTGTACTAACTGTCTTTTCTTGAGGGCACATATGTATTTTATCCTATCACAGAAAATAATGTTCTTCAAGATAGATCATGAAATGTCCTTTTTTATGATGAATACACCATTCCTCATGAATTTGTCATTCCCAGCATAATAAACCATATAATTATCTGATTTAAAATGGCCGATACCAGTCAATTTCAGCTAATGCCTAAAGTATCATTCTTTTGTCTTTCATTTGGTGTTAGTGTGGGGACTAGAGAAACAAATTCATAAACATGCATATGTATATAAGGGAGAGAGTTATATACAAGAGCAATTGAACATTGAGAAAACATCCTAGCCCAGTCCAGTGCAGGGTCAGAAGTCTGAAATTAGCCCATACATCTGATACCAATTTATAAAGTCCTCTTCAGACTCTTGCAAAACCTGCAATGACACCAAATGCAAGACGATCACAGGCCAATGGGTGCAAAGCCAGTGGCAGGTGAAGCTTCACAGTATTGGCAGGGGGCTCCATGTGGCCATTCCAGTTCCCAGAGCTGCATCAGGGAACATCCATGTGGTATGTCTTCAGGGATGTCTTGAAGGAAGTCAGAGTTGTCAGTAGAGCGTCTCTAAGGGAGTGAACGGAGAGAAATAGTGTCTCCTGCCTCCAAAAAGGAATATGGTGAGATTTCCCAGAATTCTCAGGAGAAGGCCATGCCCACACAGAGGTCTCATTGGCTATCTCCAGATTGACAGTCTAGCCTCCACCTCTACGCTCTTATTCCTCAATTTGACACCAGATTAGGAGACTACCATGCATTTCTTTTCTGATAACTTCCAATGTTTTTACATTCATTTTAATACACTCCAGTGTTTAAATGTTAATAGAAGTTTGCAGCCTTTTCTTCTCACTTTGAATTGTGCTCTATCAGCAGATGAAGATGCTGAAAACTTCACTCCATCTACGTCATTAAGGTCCAATCTCCTTTGAGCCACGTTTCTCTTTAACCATATTTTGAGTGCTTTCTGACCTGAGGAACTTGTCTTCCTATGTTAATGTGCCACTCTATTCCTGGCGTTTTCAGGAACTGACAATATTCAGCTGCTATTCAAAATTTGCTCAGTTACTGTTTCCTTAGAAGGAGACAGCCTATTTCTCTTTGTCGTCTCTTTGTAGTCTAGCAGCTCTACTGCTAAAACTGTCGACATGCATTTGCATTGCTGGTGATACAGCTTCCAGTATCATAGCAACACATAAGCCACCACCACAGTTTGACAAATTGACAGGCTAGTGGTGACCATAAAGAAGGTAGCTGAGGAACCCCTTGGAGTCAGTTCTGCTTTATCACATTGGGCCACTTGGAGCCAGGAAAACTTGATGTAGTCAAACAACAAAAACCTTTTTCCCCTCACAAATGGCCTTCCCGCCCCCCACCCCCCGCCCCACTGAAAACAAATATTGATGTGCTGGCCTCCCCTAAAGCCTATTAGATTCCTGGGGGCGGCATATGGGTCCAGATCTTTACCCAGTGAAAATCATGCAGTAAGTTTGAAATATTTATTGAACTAAAATTATCAGTCCAAATATCCATGTCTTCCTTAATCTTTTTATTCTTGGTTCTTGATTTTTAAAACTCTCATTTTCCTAAATTCCCCTAGACACAAGTTAGAGATATCAGACAAATTCTGCTAAATAAAATATCCAATTATAAATGACTTAGGCCACAATAGAGTTGTCTGTATATGAGTCTTTTCTTCCAATATTGCTAGAAATAGGGAGGAGAAATCCTAAGGAAGTAAATGTTATAAAGATTGTGATATCTTTGTGCCAGTTATCAGAAAGAATAGCATGTGGGATCTTAAAGACTTGTCTTAAAACAGGTAGCCATGTAAGCAAGATATCAGCTAGGTTCACACAGAAGTAACATAGTAGACCATGTGATCCAAGGACTGCAAATAATAAAATACAAGATCAGAGGAGGGACTTGCATTAAAACTTAAATTTTGAGTACCCAGTTGGCAGAAAGTTATGGATAAAACTGAAAATCCAAAATATATTCACAGAGTTCCCAAGAGGAGTGAGTATGTCTCCATTTAACTCCCTTAGATAATTGATTAGGTATATAAATAGTTATTAACTCAGAGTACATTGGAAAGTAGATTACTGCAGACATAGGTTAAAATTTAACTTATTATCATTTATTTTCTTTTACCCATTTTAATTTGCTCTACTTTCCAGTATCTTTTGTTTTCTTTTAGATTGATGTTTCCTGTGTTTTATTTGTTGTAATCATTAAAAAATAATTTTCTTTGTATGAAATCCATGATAGATAATAAAAATAGACAGTTACTAGATTAATGTACCTTAGTTTTTAGGGTAATGACATGGGAGATTTGGGAGGTAATGGAGAGCTAATAATAATGATTGAAATAGGAAGATGTTCTAAAATTTGTTGTGATGGTTACCTAACTCTCTTTACTATACTTAAACAATTAAATTGTTTGGTACTTAAGCTGCGTGCCAATAAAACCATTTAAACAAAAGTTGTTATATCTCTCACCTTTTACAGTGGCCAGGACCATTGAATGATTGTCCAACTGATACTTACATGATACTGGGCCAATATTTCTTGTAACCTCCTAAAATATTAACAAAGTTTCAAGTTATTATGATAAAATATCTTATTATTTTCCAATTTTGGGGGGAGACATAATCCAAACTGGTTGTTAAAAGCTTTTAATCTGAAGAGAGTTGACTTCATGAATCTTTAAGTAGATAAAGACCAAGATGTGCTTTGTGTAAGTAACACCATGGAATGCAGTAAATATCTTCCTGTCATCTTCTGGTGGCCCCTTCCTTTCTGTCTTAGGATGGGCTTGTTTCTTACTATAAAAATATCAGAGCATCAGGGAATGAGCCACTAATACATTATCACGAGTCTGGTAGGTGCAATTGTACAGCGATAATAAATAAGGAAAAATTATAGTAAAATTCATAGAAATTATGAGAGATAGAAGAGAGATTTAAACAATGGACTCTGCCACATTTCATGGTAGCCATGATCTCAACAGTCACGTCCATGCACAATGAGGTCAGGAAGTCAGGAGCTGAGTTTATTGCTAACCAAGGCTCATATCTGCTTAGGAGACAGGGTTACAGAGAACCATGCATGTCACAGGAAAGAGCTATACAATGGGCATACACATCACAGGAAAGGGATGAGCTAGGTGTGCACACATACTAGGAAGGGGAGGGAATAGGTGTACACACGTGACAAGAAGGGCAGACCCAGACTCAACATTGACAACCTAACCTTTGGATGGGTTTCACCTCCCTGGGCTTTCCTACAAGGAAGTAGTCTACTATTATCTTTATCAGAAGGGAGTGGGCCCAAATTATGGTGGGACAGACGATACAGTCTGATTGCTCTGGGTGGCTAATACTCTTTAGGGAGAATAACCCCTGAATCACTTCCGTTTACCTTCAAGCATATAGTCATTTGCCACATGTGTAGCAATCGGCTAAGTTTAGCATATATTTGGAGGAGACAACTTGGAAGAAATTTTATTATAATACCACAGCAAAGTAGTAAGCTATGAGTGGGATCTAAATGTAGGTCCAAATTGTCGATGAAAAATAATTCTGTATTATTGGCCTATGAACTAGAATTGAAGTAGTTAATGTCTTTTCTGTATTTTATTGTCACTCAATAATATGAAGTGATTATTATAATAATCCCTTTAAAATGTGTATCCATGGATTCAAGTAGCTTTGCTATATGTATATTTATATAAATATATAAGTACTTTGGGTGAATGCAATATTTCAATAGTGTCTAGTTCCATTTTGATAATAGATCTCTGTTTAACTATTGAAATGACTAAGTACCCTTTATGTATGCCCTGTGAGAAGCACAATAAATGAAATGTTGTGATATCTGGTTTCCTGAGCAGAAAGATGAAAGTAAACTATGCATATTTCATTCATCTTCTCAATATATTAGCCAAGTGTTAATAAAATAAATGCTCCTATTTCTGAAATGGTTCCCTCCTCTTGTCTATATTGACCACCCCTTTCCTCATTTAAAACACCCAATTTATCCCCACTCTCAGCAACTAATTTTGACAATTTTTTTTCTACTCACCTTCTTTCTTCGTTTGCCTACATTCTCCTCTCATATACCAGGCAGATCTTATATCTGCTCATCTTCATCTGAAGAGCACCAGGGGACTGGCTTTTGGTGTGGTATGAGCTTTAATAGTTTAATAGTTGGCTGAGCCCCGGTGGCGTAAGTGGTTGAGTGCGGGACTGTGGCCCGAGGACTTGGTGGTTCAAATCCAGTGGCGGCTCTCGGGAGCAGCGCTGGGTAGCACCCACGACCCCCAGAGGACAGTGAAGCCAAAAAATAAAAATAAAAAAATAAAAAATAGTTAACCTTTGGGTTGAGATCCATAAGTGACTTACAGGTCTGTTAAGAAAGGTTTTATCAAAAGCACTTGCCTCATAATAAATAAAGACAAATAGTAAATAAAGACAAATAAATAAAAGGTTTTACATAAGTCTAAACATACTTTAGTAAGTTTGTTTTTAGCATCAAAATAGAGCGTAGGATTTAAGGAAATGTAGAAACTATATTTAGATATCATTCCAAAAATTTATTTTGATTTACTCTTCCACAACCTCCTTTTGGTTGTTGTTGTTGTTAGGCGGGGTTCTCTAGAGAAACAAAACCAGGACACTTTTAATTTTATATATATTTTTAGCAAGAAGAACTATAACAACTACTTAGTTCACACAACAGTACAGAGGGTTCAGTTTCAACCTACTTTCATGGAACAGTTAATTTACAGAAAGGTCCTTCAACTCTTGTCTGTTGCTGGTCCAAGGTCAGGAAGCAGGCAGCAGAATTTTCCCTCAGGCCAGAAGGGTTTCCTGCAGGCAGCAGACTCCAGGGTGGGGCAGCAACAGTCAGTATCTCAGGAGCATAGTGAAGCGGGCCCCCAACAGACATGATCCACCAGCAGCATGGCCAAGCAAGCCTCAAAGGAACATCAAGCTCTATCAATGCACTGCAAGATGATATGGTCCATGGGCTGGTGCAACCCCCAGGTAGTGGAGCACACGAATGAGACAAAGGACTAGCTCAGACAGCAGCACACAGGTCTGGTCATTGGGGAGAAAGAGAGATGGGAGGCTGACCTCAGAAAGCATTTATCTCAGTAACTCTCCAATCAACCTGTTACCTAAACTCCACTCACATGTTCTTACAGAGACCTAGTTGGTATAGTAAAACTATCACAGTTGTATTTACTAAGCTTTCAGTATTCTTTCCCTATTTTTTGTATAATTGAACTGTGTGTGTGTGTTCCCAGGCTTCTGAAGGATTGCCTATATTAGAAAGACCAGCTTGGCATGAGGGTTTGTCATATCCCTATCCTTTATATTTCTACCAGTATCCTCCAGGCATTTCTGACAGCAGTGCAAATCCTCTTTCTTCTATGATTTTACCTTGTCAAAGACCTAGCCTTTGGTTCAGTTTAGTTTATTTGTTATCAAGTGCCAGCAATGGAGCTACTTTAATCTCACATTTCTGGCCCCTAATTTATGCTTCCACTGTTGTACTTTGTCTTTACCTTTACTATGGATCCATATATTTCCATAGCCCCTCCTTAGCGTGTGTACACACAACTTGATCTTGTCATATTTAAGAAACTTGACTGTTCTTTATCAACTCTAGCATAGTGAGGCACTGATTTCAACTTTCGTATTGTATATCAGAGAATGGCTGATGTCTATCCATTGTTTAGGAGAGTAAGCATATTTATTCCCTTTCCAAAATTTCTTAAAGGAGCTTCCCCTCCAAACATTATAATAAAACAAAACAAAAAAATTAAATCGAGGTTTCTTAAAGAGTTTCACTAGGAAGTAGAGAAAATATGTTACAGATAATAAAAATAATCTTTACCCCCTTGCAAGAAAATACATAGAAGAGTCTTTTCTTTTTTTTTTTAATTTTTTTCTCTATGTTGTATTCTTTTTTCTTTTAATTTTTTTTTATTTAGGCATCACTGCCTTGGTGGTAGGAGGAGGAGGCCCAGCCTTTGCTCCTGTGAGTGGGAATTGAACCTCCATCCCAGTGGGCCGCAGTTCAGCACACAACCACTACGCCACCGGGGCTTAGCCCGAAGAGTCTTTTCATTGATCTACCTGGATACACTGAAACCAACATATTTTTCAGGATGTCCTTGATTCCACAGGCTTTCTTGGAGTTGGTGGGTGGAGCCGTGAACTCTTTATTAAGTCTTAATCAAGACAAAGACAAAATAAAGACAAGTCATCCAGATTAAGGAAACCATTAGTATGAGGCCTAAGGACATAAAAAAGATTCCTAGCTAGATTGCTATTTACAGGGTAAAGGAAGTTCATCCAAAATCATAATTGGTGTCAGATCAAAGCATCACTATTGAATGCAGGATTACAGATGGTGGAAAAGCCCATAATTGGGATACATACAGGCTATAGACTGGAGAAATCTACAGGGTTGGTTCTGAGGCCCTCTGACCACCTTGGTTTGGCCATGTCTCATGATCATGTGACCTCACAATCCTGATTTCCATCAAGGGCATTCCAGTCAAGCCCTGAACTGTCCCTCTCAGGACTGGGTATAAATATCTACTTTCTAATGTACTCTGCCTGAGGACAAAGTTTTTTACTGTGTAAAGTCAGCAAGAACTCCAATAGAAGGTAATTTAGGTTGAGATTCAAAATGGTGTTAGGATTCCCATTATATACCATAGCCTTCCACAAATCAAGGGTTTAGAATTGAGGCTCTCATACCCAAGTAAGAACAAGCAAATTTGTCTTGGAAGACGTGTAACCAGAATGCTCCTTAGAGGCAAAGATGACTAAACTTTGCTTCATGTACTCTGGACAGGTTATCAGGAGAGGTCAGTCACTGGAGAAGGCACCCATGCTTAGTAAGCTAGGGGATAGGGAAAAGCAGAAGCCCCTTGACAGGAGGGTCACATTTGCAGATTCTTTGGATGAGTACTTCCACAGTTCTTTTTTGGCAGACACAATCGATCCCATAAGCACCACTGTGGAGAAGAATCCACTTAGGCTGCAGAAAACAAAAACAAAAAAGTTAAGATAATTTACTCAGAAGAATGAGTACTCCTAGTTGCGGAAGATATCAGTCCATCCCCCAAGTGAGAACTGATGACTTCAACACAAATTTTCTCACACAGGTGTAGCTGGGAAACAAAGAACATGGAAGTTTGGTTGAGTTCACAAATAGAACCCATAAGGATTGGGGATGGGGTTCTGCTGCATGATTGGATATAAAGAATAACAATAATTGTTTAGGAACTAATTATAGGAATTGGAAAATAAAGTTTCATCGCTTTCAGGTGGGATCATAAAACATCACTGGTGGAAGTTTATACAGCTTTAACCAGGTATCTCAAGAGTGTATGCAGATCCATCTTAGTAACAGAGTCTCATTTCCCCCAAACAACTTGCTAATAAAAACTTTTAAGTAGTCTGGGAAAGCTCAGATAAGGCTAGATACAGGACTTTTTCAAGCAAGTCCCTTACTGCAGCTTTGTCATGAAGAAATATGCCTTTGGCCCACTTTTTACAAAAGACAGCTGTGTCCAGATTTCTTTCCTTGGAGTGTGTTTCCTTCACATCCTAATGGGACTGGAGAGAGAAATTGCCTTCTCATTTTTATAGCTCCTGGCAATTAACATTCCCCCAGAATAGGACTTTGTCAGGAGAACAAATATTTGATCCCAGGCAGGCAGTTGGATATAAAGAACAGTCTCAGTTAGGAAAAATGAGTTAAATTCAATCATGCTGTTTGGGTCAGAAGAGCTTTCTGAACTTCTTCAGAGCACCATTTGTAGGTCTGGCTCTGGGTAAAAGATGGTCAGGACTTCAACATTTCTCCTCTGGGTTTCTTTCTGCTCTTCTCTGCTTTGTTTTAGGCCTTATGGTAAGGTGACTAGATGCCCCGCTTTTTAACAATTTGTCCCGCGGCATTTTAAAATTAAATAAATATATTACAATACTATTTTTGCATTCTATGAACATTTTTGTTGCTCCATATAGACCAATTTTTAAATCAAGAACCACCCCTTCCCCGGGTCAATAATGTCCTGCTTAAAATCTGGTCACTTTGCAATGGTCATCCTAGACCTAGAGCAAGTTGGTTATTAGCTCAAACACTTGAAACATGTACTTCATTGAGAGAAGAATGAGAAAGAGTGTGATTTTCACCAAGGATTGTGGAAAGTGGCAGAGTGGCAAGTGGAGGGGCTAACTAAAATGAGAAGGGGCATAGTGGTTGTGTGAGTCTGGGGAGACTAGAGAAAGAAATCCACAGAAACTCATATATATATATATATATATGCATATATACACATATATGAGAATTTTATATAAAGGGTAATTGTACTTTAAGGATCACAACTCAGTCCAGTCCAAGCCCATAAGTCTGACAACCCATATGTCTGACACCGATCTACAAAGTCCTCGTCCATCTCACAAAACACATGCAATGTCGCCGGCTGCAGGAGGATAGACAAATGAGTGAGTGTGTCAGCATCTCAGCGCTGGCAGGGGTCTCCATGCAGCTCTCTCAGCACCCAGGGCTGCATGAGGGTAGGTTCATGTGGCTTCTCAGGAATGTCAGGCACACCCTGGTCTGACCATCAGAGAGCCAGACGAGACACCTAGAAGGGTGAGACTCACCAAACTATCTCTCTCTCTGCCCTTCAATTAATCCCACATGCGTTTATCGGCCAGGTTGAGACAATAAACCTTAACGAGCAAGCACAGTGGTTAATGGTTTATCTGCTAACCAAAATGATCATCGGTTGACCCTTTTGGCCACTCCCTCAGAGAAAGGTGAGGTGTGTAATCCATAAGAATTACAGCCGTGGCACTCCTATGGGACAGTTCTACTCTGCCCCGGAGGGATCTTGATAGAGGATCTGAAAGGATTAACCTGCTGTCAGTTAAATATTGAAAAAGTAACATAGTTTGGGATTTGCTCTCTTTAAGATTATTTTGTAAAAAGAGACTCAGGATGTAACAGCTGCTCTCTTGTAATAGTAATGTTAAAAAAAATCTTTAAAACCTACTCATCAAGGATGCTGTAATTCAGAGAAGGGGAAGCTGGGCCATTTATATAAGCCTACAGCCTGAAAACAGGAGTGAATAGCCATCTGACTGCCCCTAGAGTAATGAAGATATCAATTGATGGTCTGATAAGTCCTTTGGGAAATATAGACTGCTTCCTGTGAACTTTCCTTTCTTTGTCCTATTAAATGAAGGTCCTCTGATCATGGTAAAACTTGTTAATATCACTGGGACATGTTGCACAATCTCTGAATTACTTCTTCCCAACCTTCCACAAAGTTTGCGGTATATGGCTTGCTTGATTTTCACTGAATCTTTGAAAGTTTGAAGGTAGAAGCCCTGTAGACTCCTTCTGTTAGTATGTGCAGGAATAAACTTAGAATTTCTTGTATCACCCAGGTCTCTATCTTTGGTAAAGCAGTGACAAACATCCCAGACTCCTGGTCTGCTGACAACATATGGATAACCACAAACTAGAACATTCGGGAGGCCTTCAGGTAAGCTAAAGTGATTTATGATATTAAAACTTGAGTTAGTAGATGTTTGTTTAATTATACATTCCCATTTTTGAACAAATATCTGCTAAATAGTGAGCCTATTTTCCCTAATTTTGAAGTTATGATGAGAGATTTATATGGTTGAAGAACTCCTCATTATTTGATATAACAAAATTTTATTGTCTGACTGAAAATTTAATTAGTAGTGTGAAGAAGGAATTGAATTTCTTGCTATTGGGAAAAACAATTTTTTGATTACTAATTTAAAAGTTGAATTTATTCCTTAAATAGTCTAGCTTCTGGGTGAAGGAAGAAGCATCAGCAACAACAAATAGTCTGATTTGCCAAACCACATGATCTTGCAGTGGAAGATACACCACACTTTTCAGATAATTTCTGACAAGCCAAAAACTTCCCAGGTAGTCATGGAACCTAAACATATTTTTGATTCCATAGCTAGCCAAGCTACTTGTCATATTTGCTTTATTCCTCACCCCAGAATTTGTGGAATTATTTTTCATGACTTTTAATATTCTATATAAATATATTATATTTATATTCTATAGGATAGGCACATATATCTAAAGGATATAGATATATATCTATATAATTTAGCCTGAAGGATCATCTAACACTATTTGGTCTATGAGGTTATTAAAATATCCAGGTAGATTGCTTTCTATTGTATTATATATTTCCAACAATTCTCAGTTAATCAACTGGAAAACAAATGACAGGTTTGGAAATTTAGGTTTAATATTATATCTGAAACTTTTAAGCATTGCATTTAAAAAATACTTCTTTGAGATCTAATGTTCTTCCTGACTTTTAATTAATCTTGTTTGACTTTGCACTGGTTGGGGAATTTTCTGACTATAGATAGATTGATAAGTCATGGCCATATAAATTTTTATTACTTACAGGTAACCTTTTTGTTTTCATGACTTGCTAAAATATTTTACCCAAAATTCCCAACATAAAAAGGGACTATATTGGACTTGTTCAAAGGACTAATATCCTGAGTCAGGATATCCAGTAGTCTAAATCAAGCTTTTAGGTAGAATCTGAAATGCAGTAGTCTAAATCAAGATTTTAGATAGAACTCTGGAAAGTGACAAGATTCATAAATGATGTTGTTATTGCAAGGTGACATGGAGTCACTTCTGACCAATAGTGACCCAATATGGACAACAGAAGGAAACACTGCCCTGGTGCGTGCCATCCTCACAATCGTGCCTATGCTTGAGCTCATTGTGGCAGGCACACGTCAGTGCATCTTATTGAGGGCCTTCCCCTGTACTGCTGCTCCTCCATGCTATCAGGTACCATGTCCGTCTCCAGACTCATTCCTCTTGACAACATATTCAAAGTATGTAAGATGAAAACTTGTGATCCTTGCCTCTAAGGAACATGCTAGTTGTAATTGAAGACTTAGCAGTCTATAAAACCAACCAACCAACCAACAAACAAACTCAATGTCATCAAGTTGGTCCCAACTCTTAGAGACCCCTAAAGGTAGCGTAGAATGGCTAGGTTTGTGGGATGGTTTATCTCAGTTCTTGCATCACAATGCTGAAAGAATTCACACAGCGGACGCACTTTTGTAAATCCAAGAACCTTTTATGAGGGAAAGGGGAGTTTCTGGTATGACAGTCTCAGAAAATACACACTATCCCTGGAAAGCATGCAAAACCGCAGTGTTTGCAGTTGAAGATGGCCCCTTCATTGGAATGGGGAAAAATTGGAACATGAAAGGAATATTGGAACAGGAGTATCAGAGTGTGGAAGCCGAAGTGTGAAAAAACCGAGATGGGAGCCCCGAGTGTGCAGCAGAGAGGTGCATCTGCGCCACACACATGGGTGAAATCCTACTCTCTGAGCTGCAAGAGAGTATACTTGAAAGAGGTTCAGCCTGCCCTCAGTGTTTTATTTAACCCCTCCTATCCCCACTGGCAGGAGGCAGGTGGGGCATGGGGTGTGGTTGAAGGCATTAAGCCAATCCTATTGACTGAGTTTAGACCCTTGTGTCATACTGCTGGTGCCTAGCTTTGTGTCCAGGTTTCCCTTCACCTGGACCTAGGTGACCTGGTTCTGAGCATACTCAGTTCTGGATTTTCCCATAGTTGTCTAATGTGTGTCTGATTTCCTTTTTAGCCCCTTTTATTGTGGCATGGCCAGCTATTTTTCATTTAGCGTAGCTATTCTACGGCAACAACCCCCTTTATCCTTAATCTACCTGTCACAATCGACCCTGAGAACGACTCCTGTGAGTTCTGAGTCTAACTCGTTCTCAGAATAGAAAACCCTGTTTTTCTCTAGTGGTTGCTGATCTATCGGGTCATCGGCCATGACACTTCCAATATTCTTCACTGTCACCATAATTTAAATGCATCGATTATTATTCAGTCTTCTTTATTCAGTGTCCAACTTTCACACACGGAGAGGATTGAAGATACCATGTCTTATGTCATGGTATATGTCATGGTCCTTAAAGTAACATCCTACCTTTTCAACACTCGAAAGAAGTCTTGTGCAGGGGATAGCCTCCATGTAGTGCATCATTTGATCTCTTCCCTGCTGCTTCCATGAGCATTGAGTATGGAACAAGAAAGATGGAGTTCTTGAAAGCTACAATCTTTACTCCGTGTATGTTTTCTACCGGCCCACTTGTGAGGATTGATCTTCTGGACATGGAGTTACAATCTGTTCTCAAGACTGAGTCCTTGATCTTCATTAGTAAGTGCTGCAAGTCCCCCTCCCTTTCAGCAGACTAGGTTCTATCATCTGCATGTTGAAATTTGATGATGAGCCTTCCTCCAATCCTGATGCTACATTTTTCTTCTTATAACCTGCTTCTCCGATTACTTGCTCAATTTACAGATTGAATAAATATGATGAGAGGATGCAACCCCACTGGACACCTTTCCAGATTTGAAACCATGCAATAGCAATATTCTCTTAAATGATATAATTCCTATGAGTTACAGCCGATCCAAAAGTTGTGAATGGAAATCAGTCACTTAATAGTCAAATGTTTCTATAAATTTCGTAAGTGAAAATATTGTGGACATTTTAAAGGTAGCCTCTGAATAATTAGCTACTTTTCTCTTTTCTCTCAGTTTATTTAACTTGTAGATTCAAAATATCATGACTTTCCAATTGAAAGCTCCTATTAACAGATTTACCAAACTCATAAAATAATGATTAGAGAAGATATGGAGATTTGAACTATGGATTATAAAATAGAATAGCAGTAAGATTTCCCGCTATGCTCCCTGCTGACATACAAACTGAGGTTTTTAGAGAATGTAATTGCCATTAATGCTATATAGATATAGACAAATGCTTCATAATAATTATTGCTCTCAGTCATATTGTTTCCAAACATTTGATCTCATATTGTAAATATTTCTTTTTAATTTCTGTCTTTCTTAGAAGTTAGGATAGCCCATGTATGAACCATTTGCCTCTAAATGCTATTTTCTAAGATGTACACACCTTCATTCGGGTTTTTATAATTTCTCTTGGCTACATTGCCCTTGATTGAAGCTCCCTCCCACCCAAGCATCCTATTCCCTTCTTACCATCAGTTTTAGATTACTTATGCTTCCCTTGTCTCTGGGTTTGTCCCTCTTTATCCCCCACCTCCCCTTCTCCCATGTCCCCCTGGAACTTTTGGTCCCATTGTTTTCTCCTATGGATTGCTCATCCCACCTAACTTGTACAGATAGACATGAATGGTCAATAATACACACACGAAAAAAGCAAAGCCAAACATAACAAAAAAAGAAGACACGGAAAATAAAAAAATAGATCAACAACAGATAATACACTGACATAAATAGGTAGATAGATCAACAGCAAAAATTGAGGAGCCCTCAAACAGTTCCAGTCTGTCCATTGACCTGTATGAGTGTTTTCCAGTTGAATCTGCCAGAGAGCCATTCACTGGCCCTACAGTGCCCTTTATTCTTCTAGGACTTTAATGCTTTTTCACTAATGGTGCCCAGCAATCAAAAGGTATAGCATCTGGAGTCAGAATAGTGTGAAGATAGACATGTGATCACCTAGCTGAGAAACAATGAAGCCCACATTGAAGAAACCTACCAGCCTGTGTGATCATGTGGTGTTGATGAGATCAGACATTAAAGACCCCAAACCATTAAAGGTACCAGGCATTAAAGACCCAAAACAAAACGAAACAAACAAATCAAATCAATGGGAATGAGAGGGGGGCAGAGGGGGAAACCAGAATCCATCAGTAGTCAATGGGACACCCCCCTATCAGAAGAATCACAAAGAAGAGAGGAGTTAGTCAGACTCACTTTCCTCTAATTCTTTAATGCTTCCTCCCCACCCCACCAATATCATGATGCCAATTCTATCTTACAAATCTGGCTAGACCAGACATGTATACTGGCACAGATAAGAGCTTGAAACACAGGGAATCTAGAACAGATAAACCTCCCAGGACCAATACTAGGAGGGTAAGGGAAGGGGATCTAAGGGGGAAACAATCACAATGATGGATGACAAGTTCCCTTCCAGGGGGCTGGAGAGTAGAACATTGGATGAAAAGAGACAGCAGTTGGTGTAAGACATAGGGGAAAAAAAA